>MVAQ01000098.1:0-71570 GCA_014825775.1 Krasilnikovozyma curviuscula | reverse complement strand
CTACAAAGGGATCCCCGATCGATGGCGGTCTGCTGCTTGGTCTGCGCTGCTGCTCTCATACATCTCACCATCACCTTTCATCTCCTCGTCCCCTCACCTCAAAAACTGGAACTCGACCGTAACCCCATCCACAGCACAGTTTGAAACTCTCCTTGCTACTCCATCGCCCCACGACGTCCAGATCGACTTGGATGTCCCGCGGACGATCTCTGGCCATCACTTGTTCCATACACGCTACGGACGCGGGCAGAGAAACTTGTTTGGAGTGTTGCATTGCGTGAGTTTGGTTTGGGATAGGTGTGGGTGTGGATATGTTCAAGGAATGGGTAGTTTAGCGAGCACGCTACTGTGCTATTTCACAACGGAGGTAAGTTTTCCTATTCTTCTTCGTTGTAGAGATGCCCCAGGGCTGACTCTTCTGAGCTGTTCGGCGTGATTGCTCCTTTTTCGTTTGCATTTCACTCGCAGCAAACTTTTGGTATCCTGATGGCTCTCCACGATAAGTGCTCTTTTCACTCGATATACCAACCCGGATTCCCTGGACTATTAGAATCCTTCTATGTAATGGAGCGGTTGATGGAGCAATTGATGCCGGACGTATATTCAATGCTGGTGAGTTAGCAGCCTGCACGATTTTCTTGCATTCCCAGAGCTTTTTCTCACTAATTGGTCTATTCTGTTGCTGTATGGCTCATGTCTTCCCTGGAACTTCTCTGGGAATCGCTCACGTACCAGAAACGAGAGCAAATCTCGAGCTCTTCGTACGCTACTAAATGGTACATCACAATGTTTTCGACGACCTTACCCTTCCACACACAGCTGCGGATATGGGACATTTTGTTCCTAGAAGGAAGGGATGCCCTCGTTTTAGTCTCCCTTGCGATCCTTTGGGGTCATCGAGGTGCGCAGATTCTCTATTCTGTGCAAGCTTTGAATTAGGGTTGTACTGATGGAGAATGCTCTTATGGTCATTTAGAAGCACTTTCATCATTGGAAGCCAATTTTGAAACGATCCTCTCACTACTCTCATCCTTCTTCATCCCTCAAGATGACGACGCCCTTCTCATGTGGATAGAAGGCACATTGAAGCTGAAAGGGATCAGAGGAAAAATGGATGGATGGAGGGCTGATTGGGCTGGCATGGTTCAGCGCGGAGAATGGATTGACAAGCTGCTGTAGATGGATTGGGACGACTAAGTCGTTGAATTGAAACACATCGCCGCCAATATAAATCTAACGAACCACAGTAGATACACACGAGTTAACCACCACCAGCATTTCTCATCTTTAGACTCAAAAGGAACTCTTTCCACCAACTTTCTTTCTCTCACTCATCATCAAACAGTAAACACATTTGTCACCAGACACCTCGAATCAAACACAATTGCCTTGCCTTGTCTCGCACTATATCTCCTTTTGATCGTTCATTGTAGAATTATACTTTCTTGCTCGTAGACATGTTTAACTGTACACTTGATAGAAGGATGACTTGAAATCACTCGCATTGCCACAGGGGGTTTCTTGAAGTACTGCTGGAAAACCATTAGCAATCGAAATGAGAGAAACTCAAGAGAATAGAGTAGTGGTCGTAGTCAAATTCAGTTTATGATAACCATTTATGATAAAGAGCAATATGCCTTACTTGTGGCTTCCTCGTGTCATCCACCGACTGTCAAGGATGCTTCCCTCACTTTTGCCTCTGTCAGCTCTGCTGTTGGTGGTATCGACAGCAATATCATCTAATGCATCTCCAACTACATTGCCTGTCCTTCACAAGTTCATATCTATTAGCCAGCAGGAAGCAGAATGGGTCTCAAAGGGCTCGATCGAGTACGACCTGGATGAATCGTACGATGTGAAGTTTACACCATCCAGTGGACCAGGATTAGAGAAACATCATGGAGATGAGAACACACTCTATCAGATTGGCGTTGAATTACCGTCTGGGAGTATCGTCTCATCGTTCACGAAATCGGTGGGTTACTCGACCCTCCGCCGTATCGATTACCCTTTCTACACCTGACACTAAACTTCTTCCCTCGCAGTGCTTTGTACCATCATCTTCCTCCCCTCCTCTTCTTCAACTCCATTTCTCACCTACGTCACCGTATCCGAAAGGAATCTCACTGAAGGTACCTGACGTTCCGTCTGATGGAAGCTGTCCACCGGTGACGAAGGTCTCTACGAAGAAGGGAGGAGCAGAGGAGCTCAGGATTGAGATCAAAGTACCTGAGAGCTTCGTTGGGTAAGTTGTTTCCCTTCCTTCCTGAGGACGAAGGAGACGCCTGGCCATCGGATGGGCCGTTTACCTCTGCAACTCTTCATTTGATGTTGATTCCTCTCTGTGCTTGTCTTCAAATCCTCCAACTTTTATATATACTCAATCCCTTCTGTCCATCAACTTCCAGACCCGTTTTCATTGCCCCACTACAAATTGATGAGACGACTGGCCTTCCAGCAGTACCTGTCCCTGAAAAGAGCTTCGTTCAGAAGTATTGGATGTATGCTATTCCAATTTTGCTGGTGTTGATGATGGGTGGTGGAGAAGAAGGTGGCTCTGGAGGAGGAGGGGGTGGTGGGAATTAGAGAAGTAGAGACGGGAACCTTGCAGTGTCAGGCTTACATGTGGATGTAACTGTGTAATCCAACCTAGAAGCTTCTAATTTGCTCGATATAGAAACCAAAATCTTGCGAGGATTGTTTGAAGTGATTCTTTGAGTACGTGTTTAGTATAGTATGCGCACAAATACAGTACCTTCTTCTCCTGCTGATCCATCAACGCTGTTCTTTCTAATAACACCACCAACATCAGCCATCAAGAAGATCTCCGCCGAATAGCGAACGTCTGAAGATCTAATAAACGCTCATCCAACACACTTTCGGTCCTCCGCATCCCACACCTTCTTCCTTTTCTCTCAGAACTCCTTCCGGCTGGAACCCAGGATGAAGATCTGAAATTAGGTTTTCACTCGAACTTTTGTTTCTCTTTACATGGTTTGACCTGGGACCATACCCATCTCCTCAGGAGTCAGCGAGGTGGACTCGACCATGACACCCATGCCAACCTTGGCGGTGTTCTGAGAAGCAGCACAATGTCAGAGTTAGTGAAATTTTCGGACAATACAACGCAGGGGAACAGCACTTGCCTTCCAGTGATCAATCTCACCAGTCACCAAAAATGCGAAAGCAGGAGTAAACCTCTGTTCCAGCAAAGCTCCAACCTTACCGTTCGAGTCAACCTGACCTCTGAAAGTGCTCATCCTGAAGTCGTACTTAACACCAACGGTAGCAGTAGCCTCTCTCCTTCCCTGAGCAGTGACGACCGAGAGCTCGGCACCGAGATCAACGTTTGGTGCGAGCTTTTGGTGGTAAGTCGCCTGAAGAACGCCAGCTGGTTGAACTTGAAGTGTTGAAATCCACTTGTGGTATGCTGGTGCACCAGTCAATGGGTCGGCTGGCGTTGGGAGGGAGGTGAGCTTCGCAAGGAGCGAGGTAGAAGATTCACTGATTCCTGGTTGAGGACGTTGGTTCAGGTTTTCGAATCCAAGAGAGAAAGTCTTGGAGAGTGATTGGAGGTAAGAGGTGATGTAAATACCGGTGAAGTCGATTGGGGATGGATTGATGGCTTTGAAAGTGAGGGAGTAATCGTCACCGACGTGGTCGTGTTCGAACTGCACCATAGAGTGACCTGGGGTTTGTGAGAGCTATTTATTACAAAATCATGACGAAAGATGGTGAAATTCGATCCTTCAACATCACAAAGGCTAATAGGGACGGGCGACTTACTTGCGCTTGCACTTTGGTGATGTCGCTGGCACTCCATCCCTGGTTCAATCTCCCACTGACATTTCCATCATGGTCTACACCTCCCTGCATGAAGATATCCTTGTTGGCAAAGACAGCTCCGAAGTTGTACCTGTAATTTGATTTCATGCAGGGTAGAGGCAACGGCGAGAAGTCGTTGCGAAAGGCAAGTTCGTCGCCGAGGGAGAATGATTCAGTAAAGAGATGATGCAAATATTTCAGGAAAGGAGGATAGGGTCAGCTAAAGCCATCCAAAGGTCAAATGAAGAAAGCCGATTGGACTGACGATGAAGGTTGGGTTTGAGAGCCCAAAGCAAAAGAGTGAGTAACTTGGAAAGCTGGGTTAATCGATAGACCTTTGGTAAGATCTGCTCGAGCTCCATCGAATGTGTAGTTGGTCAGGTGCTGTTGACGATCAAGAAAGGGTGTGGTGAGGTGCAGGAGAAAAAATAAGTCAGTTCCACGGCATCTGTGATAATTACTAAAGGGTGAAAAACAATAGACGTACAGTGGCTATTGAAGTGGTAGATCATCAAAGAAGAGGAAGAAGAGCAATGAAGGGGAGGTATTGGTTAGTTTCATTCTCTCGCTACGTTTTGTCGGTTCTTGAAATCCACCACGAGACCGAATGAAGTCTCCTTCTTTATCAAAGAGTCCATCAAACCAAAGACCCTGCCAAAACCAATTCTTCCTTGTTCATTTTAAGATCAACTACAATAATCCTTCACGTTGACTTCATCGGGGGAATGCTTGAAGGATTGAATCAACCTGAAGAAGGTCCAAGGCACCGTCCAATCTCGATCATGGTATGGTAATCTTGAATGTCTACACTCCAAGCAGAAGTCTCAATCCAGGTCATCCATCTATCCACCAATTTTTTTCTCCGCCCTTCCTTCGCCAGTCATCATTTCCTTCAAAATCTTCTTTTTTCATTGTAAACTTCCGAATACAGCAAAGTGGGACTCACTCTTGACTTCTCGTCCGAGAGCTTCAACCGTTCCAGGGTTGCTCAAGCCCAATCGAGCTCTCCAATCAGCAAAGGATCCATAAGTATCTGCAAATGGGCTGACCAGCGGCTGGACGAGGGAGGTGACTCCAGAAAGGTAAGAGGCCTGTGGGATCTTTTCCTTGAGCGTTGGGACGGGAGCTGGAGCTGCTGGGGAGGCCATTTTGAAGGAATGCGAGAGGGAGTGACTGAGAAGCAGGAGAAATGCTTGCGCTCGAGCAGCAGGCACAGTGAAAAAACTCGTGGCGGGGAACGGGTAACTGGAATTCTTCAATGGGCACAAGAAAACAAGTTCAACTAGGGTTCGGATTGAGAGCTTTGAAAAGCACACGGATAGCCGATCACGTCTGAGTATGTACGCTTTGTTTACTGAACACTCAAAATATTGCGCTTGTAAAACGGAAGTCATTTTGGACTAAGCTGACATATAATCAGGTGTTGAAGACATGCTAACTTTGATCACACATGTATATATAATATCTCGATCTTTTCAAATCTAAAAGAGATTGACACCCCCCTCCGCATCACCAGCAGCGACTACTCTCGCACTCTGTAAAAAGAAGTTTCACATTTCACAAGAAAGGGTTAGCGGTGAAGAAAAAGAATAACTAAAAATTTTCACATTCTTAAAAGAGGAATACTTACAATGGATGTCACGTCACCTCTCACGGCGACCCAATCGTTTTCTCTCACCTCAGGACCTGCTTTATACCCGAGCAACTCCTCCAAATCGGTGGACGCCAGCGCCAGAGCTTCCTTCACAGACAGAGTTTCCGAAGAAAGATATGCCCCTTTTAAGGAAAACGAGCGAACCGCGCATTCTCAATCAGCAACACCTTAAGTCAACAAGCAGATCACAACAAACAACTTACACATCGCCTCGTTCAAAGTGTTTCTGCTTCCAGGAGGTGTCGTCACTCCTAGACCGACCTTGACACCTGCTTCGAGCAAAACTGTAATGGGTGTCTTTGGAGTGAATGGGTGGCCGGGGAGGAGGCGTCGTTCATCCCAAGTACTTGGGTACGCCCGGGCAGGGACGAGGATGACACCTATTTCCGCTGCAGCCAGTTCATCTGCGAGCTGAGAAATGATTGAGAATTTAGAAAGCGAAAAGAACAAGTGAAAGAGACAAAAGGAGGCAGTAGACGAACCATCCATGCCTCAGCTCCTCCGGAAATCGTCACCTTCAACGCTCCGCCGACCTCTCTCTTCAGGGCAATCACACGAGCGACGATATCCGCCTTGTCAACATTGATAACGAGTGGAATTTTACCGTCTCTGACATCTTCCCACGCTCCTTCTACGTCTTTGATTTTGCCCAGCAGGGCTCGGCGGAGGATGTTGATCTGCGTCGACACCGACAGAGAAGATGACGAACTCAAAGTGACATGCAGCGCTGTAACAGGCTGTAAAATAGCATTGGGGGAAAGAGGGTGGATGGAGGAGGTTGACGATGCGAATGCGAGGCCGGAAATGAGGAATCGAGACGATGGTGCTGTGATGGACTTAGTCACTCCATAGCGTGCTGAGATCCTACACGTCCCCAAACAAATCATACAAGCTCGTTTAATCATTGAAAAACAAAAGAGAAAAACCTAACAAACTTACTGCTGATCCTTAGTCCCAAACACAGCCCCATCCACAGCCTTCATCAAACTGCCTAGTAACATCTCTGGTGTCTGACTTCCGTAGGGGTCGAGGATGAACCCATCCTGCGTGCTAGGTTCATACGGGATCTCTTCGAGCCCGACAGCTGACCCAAATGTTGTCAGGCCTGGGATGAGGAAACCACCGTCGAGGTCGATCGACTCGAACTCTGGGACAACCTGTTGGGCCTGCGAAGTTGGGAAGAGAGAGACGATGGTTCCATTCTGGACGACGACAGTGTAAGTACCATCTTGATCTTCAAGCAAGGAAGGAGGTGTTGTCTCAACCAAGGACCCGTCCTCAGGTGAGCGGACAAACACGCTCTTCACGTTGGTGAACATGACGTCTCTTACGCCTTTCTTGGCAGGAAGCCAGTCGTGCTCCCCATGCGCCTCTCTGTGCCTTTTCGCTTCTTCTTTAAACTCTGGCGAAGACACGGGTATCTTCTGCGCAGATGCAGGCTTCACAAGTGAATGAGCCAAGGGGAGGACGTTGATGCCGTCGATGAACGTGTGTGTTGGAGTGGCTCCGAGCGCAAGTGGGTGAGAGTCCCATACAACAACATCTAAAGCAAACAAACATTAAAGTTAGCGATAATGCACTGAAGAAAGAGGAGTGCAAAACAGAAAGACCAACCTGCGTCGAATCCTTCTCGCAAACTTCCGAGACGATGGTCCATTCCCATGGCTTTCGCGGGTGTTGTTGTTACAGACGCGAGGGCAAGAGTCCAATTGAGGCCGTAGTACGCTGATTGAGCAGCTTCATACACGAGGTACCTTGAATCGAGAACTGGATGATCGGACTGAGCAGGTCAAGGCATCAGTCTCTATTTCGATACATGATGTGTGAAATAAAAAACGGATGGCGTACTTTGAGCACCACAGGAATACCCTCCTCGCTTAGTAAAACGCTCCAGAACTCACTCCCCCTCGAAGCCTCGCGCTTGACTCTCGCTCGCGTCGCGAACGCCGCGACTGCAGGCGTATGTGAGCCGTCGCCTGGCCAGGACTTCTTGATGAGGTCAGGGACAAGGAAAGCCTCGGTTGCGTGGCTATTTTAGGTAAAGGTGCGTTAGTATGGGTTAGAGAGATGGTAGAGATCGTAAGCAAAGATACACACTGGCATGCGGCGATGGGGAACTTGAACTCGTTCGAAAGGCTTTTTATAAATACAAAAGGAGGAAAGAAAAAACATTCAGTAATCCATGTTTTGATTTGCCTTGTACTGCAATTCCCATCTTCCTTTTCCAACATTATCACAAGCAAATCACACTCCAAACCCGCTATCCCCAGACACAAAAAAAGACTCAATCCAATGTGATCACTCACCGAATCAACATATCAAAATCTACAGTCTCATAAAGGTGGACATTAACCTTTACCTTGCCCCTGAGAACATCGACCAGCGCCTCCTCTTCCAGGCCAGCCTCTGGGAATGGCGCCGTATTGGCTGCTCCCAGTGCGCACCACGCGTCCTGTGTGTCCCTTACCTTCGAGGCGGAAAGATAGGCGCGGCGAAAGTTGTAAGATTGGTCCATTCGGTTGGAGCCGTACGTGCCGTGGATATTCTCGCCGACGGCGTGCTTCGAGTGCGCAACCCAAGAACAACCCCCGTTAGTGGAAGCACCTTTAAAAAACAAATTGGGGTAAAGAACGGTACCTTCATGTGTCTCCACGTACCCGTCTTTATGAGGGAGCCGTTGGAGATGATGAACGGAGGGTCTACGAGCATTGAAGTCGGGAGATTATCGTCCGTAACTCTTGGTTCTACACAACACCGCAGAACAGAGAGATCAAACGTATATTATCAGAACACTATCTGAAGAAGGAGGAAGGGAGAAACGACGCACTAATGACAAATGCCTGTCCACCGATATTGTTTGCGCTGCCTGACAGCACGACGAAGATGAGAGGGTCAGCGTCTCAAGAAGCGCTGAACGAGCAACCACATAACAGAAAACAAACCTGGTAGCACCAGAGCGGTGGTCACGCCTCCTGAAGCTGTCAGCTTGAAAGCATCGTCGTGCGTGTTGAGGCCGTCGATGGAGCGCAAATAAGGAAGAATTGGGTTCTAGAAGAAATGAGAGAGAAAGAGAATCCAATCAGAGTTGTGAGCTCTTGAAAGAGCTTAAGAGGGTCCACATACCTTGACCGAATTTGTGTCGCTTGATCCTTTAAGGGAGGGAGAAGAGCCGACGCCGAGGTGGGAATGCAGGTCTGCGGAAACGATAAAATCATTTTGAGACAGTGTCTACTACAAAGAGTATGATCTTGATATCGTATTATACTGACCCACTAAACCAGGCGTGACCCACTTTCCGCCAACATCGATCGTCTCGCCTTTGAAGGCTTTCTTGAGCTCCTTCTTATCCTTCCCAACATACTGGACAATACCTTTATCCAACAGCACACTTCCACTGTAAAAAATTTCTTCCCCATTATTGTTACCTGTCCACACAGTTGCGTTCACCAACAAAACTGCTGGCGTGCCAGGGACGAAGCGGTCTGACGTTGAGCGGGAGGCTAAGGTGAATGGGGTGAGGAGGTTCTGGGGGTGTTGGGTGATGATTGCAGAGCATTGGAGGAGACCTGATTGGACGAATGAAGGAACTGGAGGGCGAGAGAGGGAGTTGAAGGGGTTCCAGATGGACGAGGATGGAAAGGAGAGGACGAGCAGGACGAGAAGCAGAGGAAGGTAGGTCGACCAAGATGACGTTGGGGTCGACGAAGAAGAAGGAAGCTGCCACGAGAGCTTGGTCATACCTGAGTGACTTGCTTGATGGTTGAAGACGCAATCAGATGGTCAGTCAGGATGGTCGTGTGGAACTCGCCTTCGCCTTCGTCCGATCGCCCAGCACGACTCCCATGCCTCAATTCGAAGAAATTATAAGCAGTAGTAACGAGAGCGATTCTCACTGCTTCTGATTGTTCATACGTCAGTTTGTAGAAAACTGCATCTCATTTTCAGCTTCAAAATATGCAAGTCAGCGCGAAGCAAAGCAAGTCTGCGCATCATCACGGTCCAAAGACTCGTCCAACTCGTCCAAGCTTTACTTTCAGTAATAGCAGGTTCAACAGCTCTATTTCTGCATTTCTATAGCATATAAAAACTTTGGAATTTTCGTCAGTTTTCCCTCTGGCACCAAAAATTGTTTCATTGTTTACTTTTTTTTCTCAACTTGTCCAACAGAATCGGAATCAACACCCAGTAGTTAAAGATTCTATACGAATCCGGATTATTAGGTTCATCGACCTTTCCCGCGCCCTTTGACCCGACCTCGTACAGCACAAACGTGTTTCGTCACGAGGGAAAAAAAAGAAAACAGGTTGGGGCAGGCGGAAATAAAATAACCTCAAACAACAACGACCCAAGGTTGACATGATGATTTACTAGGAAGAATAGAATGTCATCTACCACACCGACATCCCTCCTCTCGTCTCTGGTCCGATCCATCTGGTCGACACTCTTCCAGTCGTCAGAGGCTGCAGTGTCGTCGGTCCTCATTCGCTCGAGCCAGCTCACTAACAAGTTGCCCAATGGGACGAACCCCAGCGCCAGCACTAATAGACCTGCATTAAAGAGCAGATCTCCAACGTGGAGCCCACTCAACTTGCTATGGACGAGCTCGAGTGACGGGAACAATCAAATGGAAAAGTCGAACGTGCTGCCCGCAGAAGACGAAGGTGCTGTCGTCTCGATGGAACCAGCGACAACTTCTCAACCTTCACCGTCATTATCCCCACCGTACGACCACAAAGTCGAAACTTCCTCCTTCCCTTCACCGTCCAACAAGGACGACGGCGACCGGAAACCTCAACGACCGTCGCCAACGCCCTCTGTCATTAAGCAGCTCATGAACAATCCGCACCTTTTCACGCCCTACTTCGAGCCCCCTCGCAATCCCATCGTGCTTTGCCATGGACTCTACGGTTTCGACGTGCGTGGTCCCCCCGAATCACGCTCGTCTAGGCACTACTGGGCAAACATCTTGGAGACGCTCAGAGGGACGTGTGGTGCAGAGGTCATCATTACTAGTGTACCGCCCACGGGCAGCATCAAGGACAGGGCAGAGAAGCTCAATAAGATCTTGGAGGAGAAGGCGAAGGGCCGGGAGATTAATTTTTTGGCTCATTCCATGGGAGGTGAGTTTTGTCGGTGACGCTATTTGTGAGAAAGGAAAAAAGTGGAAGATTTACCCTTACAAATCTCTGTATCGTCTACTAGGTCTTGATGCTAGACATCTCATCACTCATCTCAAACCACAGAACTACAAACCCATCAGTTTGACAACTGTGGCGACGCCTCATCGAGGTGAATTTATGATCAATCTCATTCCAAGTCTAAGCATGAAATAACTAATTCTGATATCTCTTATACATCAGGATCCCCATTCATGGACTGGTGCTCCGCCAACATTGGTCTAGGAGCCGCCGCCCACCTAGCAGCAGCAGAGGCCGAGATGCTGTTGCAGTCCAACAAGACGGCGCCTAAGCTCATTCCAGCTTATTCGCTATCATCCCCTCTCCTGTCTCTACCAGCAAAGAAGGCGTTCAAGGCGACTCAGAACGCTCAGGCTGCTTCTTTAAAATCATCGTCTTCAGCATCATCATCCTCAGCATCTTCTCATAACTCAACATCATCAGCATCAGCATCAGCATCATCATCAGCATCTTCGTCATCATCTTCATCGACATCCCAAATCACCTCATTCCTCCCGTCAATACCCTTCTCTGCCTTAGGGACATCCCTGACGTCATACATCCTCCAACAAATCGACTCGCCCGCATACTCGAATCTAACGACCGACTATCTCAACAACTACTTCAACCCATCGACCCCCGATCACCCGGATGTGAAGTACTTCAGCACGGCGGCGCGTGCGAATACAATCAGTATTCTCCATCCGCTATGGCTTCCAAAGCTGATACTCGACTCGACGGCGCAGGCGGGACAGTGTGAGGTTGGTGGATTCGCGGGAGAGATGTACGAGGGGAACGACGCAATGGTCAGTGTCAGCAGTGCGAAATGGGGCGAATGTGAGTTTGTGCCTTCCGTTTGGGGGATTGCCTCTATCCTGTACTGTGTCGTCTTGCTGATCAAAATTCATAAAAAAAAATTCGTCTCCTTCCCCTTCTCTTTCTTGGACATCGTATACAGTCCTCGGTATCGTCGACGACTGCAATCACTGGGATATCCGAGGTGAGCCGGGCAAACTGACTCCCGGCGCGCTGGAGGAAGATCTTCTCCCGTCCGTGAGTGTTAGGTCCTCGAAACCTCCTCCGCCGAAGAACAAGGACATTCCGAGTGACTGGACTTGGGAGGACCTCAACACACGAATGAACGCTCGCCTGCTTGCTGCCCGAGGTGGGGCTGCAAAGGACGAAAACAGCGCGATTTCGAGCGTTGTCGGATGGCTAAGCGATATTATACCTGGTGTTGGCGGCAAAGAAGACGGTAAAGTCGATCAGAAGGCAAGGGAGAGGAGAGAAGGCGTCAAGGAGAAGTTTGAGTTGGGCAAGTTTTATGGTGGGTTACTTCTCAAGTAAGTTGTTTTTTTAGCTCGTGCTCTTCATGTTTCTTGGTGGTTGCTAGAATTTGGCTGATCCGTGTCCCATTTTTGCCGCTGTCGTAGAATGCAGAAAGAAGGCCTGTGATCTAATACACTACCTGCTGTTTGTAACATCATTATGAGTTCTAGAGCCACTTAGACTAATGTGCGATCTACATTCCTTTTTTTTATCTAAACTATTCACCCGAGAAGGTCAATAGCTGGTTGTGCTTGCGTGTGAGAAAAGCAAGTACTGGGACTTGAAGTAAAATGAGATGAAAGAAACACCAAAACAATAAACACAACAAGCCGCAAGCTCGTCGCTATCTCCCTGCGCGACTGCATTTTATCCCTTCTATTAACCACCGATCACATGAAAAGCTATTCATGTAAGAAAGTTGAACGTGAAACTTTTCCATGGTAGGGACGGAAGGAACCGATGTCTACTTTTTGCCCTTAGCAGCAGCAGCAGATGCACCGTGACCTGTTCCAGTAAGGACCTTGACAACTTTGTTTTCTTCAGTAATTTTGGCCCAGTCGAGAGGTGGTGACTTTTCGTGCTTGGCCTGAGAAGTCGAGCGATAGAGATCGTTAAAAACGAAAATGAAGATGCTGAATCAGTAAAGCACCCAAAATAAACTAACGAATAAAAGAAAAACTGGAAATAGATTTACTTCGTAGTGCTGCCTGGTGAGGTGATGGGAGAATGAGAACGGTTAGACAGTGGTCCGCAAGAGAGAAACGAGTAGCGCGAAACAGAGAACTTCAGCAAAAGAAGAAAGTGCTACTTACTTGTAAGTGGCAACGTTGGGCATATCGATAAAGCATGCTTCGAACCGCCAGAAAAAAGTATAGTATCCGTCAGCAAATGTGAACTGACAACAGCTCCGCCTGCACCCCCCTTTCCAAAGAAAACAACTCACCCGCACACTTGATCTTCAAGCCAGCTTTACCAGCACCCAGCTGAGAAGCACCACCTTTCAACGAAGTTGAGATAAGAAACGCCTCTTGACAAGAAGTGAGAGAAAGGGAACCCGACGTACCTTGCGAGGACTTGGCTTTGGCTTGAGCTTTCGCTTGAGATTCAGCTTTTTGTAGACCTCTGGCCATCGTTATGAACTCTATTATAAGCACGAACATTATCAAGGGAGTAAGACGACGGGTCAGTAAGTCCAGTCTGGTCGAATCCACTTCCTACAGAGGAAAGAAGGAAAAGGTGCTCACACTAATCCCAAGAAAAGGTCATAAAATCGTCGGCTCGTCAACAGGGAGGCCAGATTGTGAGAGATCAAACTGTACTTACTCGAAACAAGGAATGGAAGAGAGAGAAAAAAAGTCAAAACGTGGTTCGAAGGGAACGAGCTGCCTCTTCTTGCTCTAATCCTTCTAACGTTCACCCCCTTTCAGCTTTAAAATTCTAGATTTCTGTCTGGTTTGACAAGAGAAAAGTGTCAGGTGTAAGAGATGGTAAGTAGTTATCTGGTTCTACCTCTTGGGCTGAGAAAGAGACTGATTCAACTCTTTGACTTCCTTGCTGCCGCCTCAGCTTCCTCTGACTTTGCTCAATGCAGCAATAGACAAACCCATGGTAAAACTAAAACCTTCTGATTTCTAATTCTCCACTGATAAAAGCTACTGACTCTTCTTCGTTCTGTGTCTATTGTGCTACGTGCAGCTGGTTGAACTCAAGTCGAGCGAGACGTACAATGGGCATCTTGTGTCGTGCGATAACTTCATGAACATCGTGCTGAGAGATGTCTATCAAACGAGTGCAGATGGTGATAAGTTCTGGAAAATGAAGGAGTGTTATATTAGAGGAAACACGGTTCGTTTTTCGATTCTTTTCAACCCTCTTGCCCTCCTCTCTAACCAATCGACGAACTCCACCTGCTTCTGGGACGGCAATTGTAACGGTGGACATACAGATAAAATACCTCAGAGTGGCAGATGCGATATTAGATAATGTTCAAGCGGAACAGAACAGGATACGTGAATCCAACAGAGGGTCGTCAGGTGGGACGAGGTTAGGTGGACCCGTTGGTGGTGCCGGTCGTGGTGGTGCTGGTGGTGACAGAGGTGGTAAGAAATTCCTTTTGAGTGACTGTTTGACGAAGGATCGCTCTGGGATAGACACTGACACAGCTGCTCTGTATTCGCTCCATCCCTTTCTCCAAACTCTGATACTTACTCATCACAATTTGACCTCCACTTTCATGCCAACGTGTTTCTCTATCTCTGGGACTGTAGGCCGTGGTGGATTTAGAGGAGGGCGTGGTGGAGGAAACGATTTCAGAGGCGGTCGCGGTGGTGGACGGGGCAACGATAGAGGTGGACGGGGAGGACGAGGTGGTGGAAGAGGTGGGAGAGGAGGAGCAGAATAAATATCTTTTAGACAGAAAAGAAGGAAGAGCTTGTAGGAAAAGCTTGTGTCGTTCAGGGACAGGCAGCTGTTGTGTTAGTGCGATGGAGAAGTGTTTTCCATTGGTGTTTTATGACGTCGCTCTCATACTTCAGCTGGCCTGTGTAAGCTCACATAAACAAATGATAAGGTAGGGACATGTATATCTATGTTACAATGTGAAAAGCAACAAGCAATCAAGTAGTGGTGCGACAGGGAAGTACGATTTCCTATCTTCATCAGCCAAGACACCAAGACAGTGTTCGGCGTCCAAATACAGGTCCAATGAATCTATTGAATTGTAGAGACCAACGTATTTACTGCTGAGTCGAACAGATTACTGGTTCGTAGGTTACCTTTCTTGTACGACAAATAACTCCTTCAACAGCGCTGCTCTCTTCTGCGTCACTGAAGTCCCAAGCCCTATCAATAAGTAATACACACACAACGACAGACGTTGAAGAAATGGACAAGAAGAGAAGTCAACTACTAAACGGCAGCCACAACAATTGCTGTAAACAGGCGCCGAAGCTTACTTTCGGCCTTTCAGCAGGCCCCCTTTTAACAACTTTTCATTCAGCTTAATTTTTACTCCGTTATCATCCATCTTGTGTATCGGTTTATGTTTCTTGGGCGGCAGGCGCGATGGTTTGGGTTCGTCGTCGGTGTAGAGGAACGCTGACTCAGAGTCAGAATGGGTGGAGACGGGCTTGATCTGTTCAATGATTGAGGAAAGAAGTTAGTGATATCACGCAAAGAGGTGTCTGATGCAATTGCAGCGTTGTGGTAAGACTTGCTTTTGACCCCTTCTTTGTTTTGTATCCTTTCATCTTCTTACCACCTAGCATGGCCTTACCACTCACCAACGTCGATCTCGAACTAGACGCCATGGGTTGTACATGATTCCCAATAGGTGAAAAATCATAGAGTTGCTTCTCATGTTGGTTTTGGTGCAGAGGTGGATGAAATTGTTGGAAGCTATCTGTTGAGCCATCGAAAGGCGAATCAACCGGATGGATGGATTTCTCGTCATCATCGCTTCTCCAGCTGAACATATTGACATGAAAACGACTATTAGTGTGTGGAAAATAGGCTCTTTTGTTGAATTTAGACTGTTGAGGTTGCACGGAAGTTGGGTTAGTGACTCATGGTTTCGATATTACACAACGGAGCGATCAACAAACCCACAGGGAACCTGAAGACTCTCATGTTGAAGAATTGATTCAGGTCGTAAGCGGATGTGACGTTCTCTGGCAGCGACGAAACGGCCGATCCTGCAATGCTTCCTCTGTCATCCTCGTCAACGGATGATTCTGAGGAGGACGAATCAGAAGAGTTGCAGATTCCTCCATCAGGTGCTATTGAATCTAATCTACTTGATAAAGGCGAATCAACAGCAGCATCAGCCTGGGAAATATCCAAAACAGTATGTCAACGTGAGGTCTTTCCTCGGTGAAACGAGTCTGGAAACATGATATAGTGAGAGAAACCCACCCTATAGACCTTTCTGCCTTTGCTGTCAGTGCTACAGAAGACTTTGATCCTTTCTCCTTGAACTGAACCCATCACTCGATCGATAGCTAAGCCTGTTCGGTGACCTTGTACGCGTTAGGTTCACTTCAAAATAGCGATGTTCCAATCCAGAAAGGCAGAGACCTCAGCCCAGCACTATTAGCTTGGAGTGAGCTTTGTTTCTAACTCAGAGGGTGAGAGGTCCAGGCTGAGTGTGAAAAATCTGCAGGGTTCGAGGAAGTTGGATGAAACTCCAGAGCTCACAGTATTTATTTAGGTTGCTTAGTAGCCTCCGCGCCACGAGTTCGAACGTGCTGATCTGAGTTTGGTTCGTCTGGAGTAACTCGTCTGCTTCTTCGCCAAGCTGACGCTGACAACTCTATGTTTTCAATTGTGGGAACTTGACGAACGGGAACCTGTAACAATGCTTTCGAGTTGCTGAACTCAAAATCACACTGCTTTTGCCCTGGATTATTGACGTGAGCCTGGTCGCAAACCCAAACAATTGCTCCGAAGTAGTCAGCAATCGGAGTATCTTGCGATGGTGATCATGTGTCTTGGAGCTATATCTCTCAACTAGACGAAAGCCTGTGGATTCTCGACGTTCGTCAGAGGGAAAGCTTCCTCGAGCGCTCGACGATCGATACAGACCTTCCCCCGACTAAGCATCACACTATCCTCCACATCAAAACCCTGTTTCTCAGCCATCTTGGTGTCCCTCTTGAGACGCTTCGAACACCATATTAGCTCGTCGCGACGCAGAGGGGAGAGATCGATGAGGTAAGAAGTTCCTGGTGCGATTTCTGAACCTGTATCGTCTGTGTCGGATTTGATTTTTCTTGGTGCTGGTATGTTCAACACGAGAGATCCTCTTCGGTATATATCTAGATCCACAAATGTAACCGGAGGTTAGTGAGCGTGTCATCGCAATCTCGCAACGCGTCGTCCTTACCCCTAGTACTACCAATGGTATAACCCTCTTCGAATTTTATTCCCTTTGAGCCAATGCTATCATGGAAGATGCTCTTAACCCTAAAAGAGCCGCTCGGAAGGAATGCCTTGATCTGAGCGACATGCGCTCGGGTGGTCCATGCAAGGAATGCCGGGGGAAGGAAGAGGATCAACATGACCAAGCAATCCGTTTGAAAATCCGAGATAGGTTTGGGGTCTCCTTTCTCACTAAGGTTGAGATGACGGAGAAAGATGAAAGCAAATTGTTTGTTGGTCTTCTACGACACCTCGAGGATACATGAATCGACACAAGGAAAACGTACTCAACCAAAGGACCATTAGGGAAGACCCATTCTACAGGAACAAATCGGTGTTGCATCAACCAAGAGTCGTTCATTCCTTTGCAATAATCGAACCAGCACCAGCTGGTGACGCAAGCGCAAAGAAAAAGCAACGCAGAGTCAGCATCATACAATCTCACAGAGCACCAGAGGTTCGATCACAAACGTTTGTCAGAAGAAGAGGTTCTGACTCACGCTAGTACACCACTCGCAGCGAAACCAACCCAGTAGTGCCTTCGTCGATAGCTCCCAAACCTCTGATAGATAATTAGCTCTTTCTGCTCTCCAGGTTCCTTCGTTGATGAGCTCCATTCACTTCGAGAATATTTGGGGTCTTCACCTGTTGGTTCAGTGGGAGACGAGGAAGGTGTTTTACCACGGCGGCCCAGGAGCGCGCTGATGAAATGTCGACGGTTGGAAGGGAAGGATGCTTGGTGGATAGTTGAGACTCTAGGCACGAGAAGAGGTGATCGTTGTATCGGACAGAGATAGCATTGCCGTATCATTCGACTAGGAAGGATCGACCGTTGCATGTTTCTTTTGACCGGATGAGAAGAGCTCAGAATACTGGATGGAAAAGAGGTTGAAGACCGGGCAAAGGACCTGAATCTATTGAGCATAGGAATTATTGTATACGGAAGGATTAAGAAGCTCACTATATATGTTGACCAGGATGACAGAGAGGTGATTCCAAGTATCGCTTCGAGGATACGATGCAGGACGAGGGAAAGCAGAAGTCAGAACTCAGAGGTATCTATACAAGGCTGAAATTGCTACTCACCTACAAGACTGATGACTTAGATTATGATTATGAAAAAGTAGAACCCCCTGAAATCCTAGGTGGACGTTGAGGTGTGCATTATTCCGTATCTGCAGCTCCTCTTCGCGCAGCAAAATATCCCCTTGAGCATTTCATTCTTGCATTGAAAACCCCCGAATAGGATCTTAGTCTTTAAATACAACCTGAAAGCTTGACACAGTTTTCTAGTCAGCGCAGCGAAGCAATTTGCATCGCTACGATCTATCATCTTTGCCAAGTTAGCGAGCGGTCTGATTTCCTCTGCATATCCTGATTGGTATACCAGAAGGAAAAAAAACAGTTTCTGTTCGCAAGCAGGTTCTTAGGTGAGTCAAAATTTGAATAGTGATGACGCTTTTAAAAGCATCAAAGTTTGTTTTGTTAGCGCTTCGACCAATAACCAACCCACTTCCTCGTTAATATTGTGTTAGTATCCAATTCAGTTATAGTTGGAGTCGCAGAAAAGTTGTTTCAGATTAGTAATTCGAGCCTGGAAGTTATCAGCGCTTCAACGGACGGGCACGCAAGAACAATCAGGGCGAATTGTTGATTTTTCTGGATATCCAGTACACACCGGCTGTTCATAGATAAATTGCATTTTCTTGCTTGCTCAGAGCTACACATCACCCGTAATAATAATACATTCCTGTCATGCTGCGCACCGGATCTGAACTCTTCGATATTATAATGAAGATGCTGTAAGTAAACTCTATGTAGTTCTGAGAGGGAGATGCTATGAGGAAACGACAGAGAGGTGACGATGTGGGCTCTATGACCGGAATGGTAGAACAGCGCAGTCAGAATATAGTGACGAGAGCAAAGCACAAGACATAACTCACATGAAGGGCGGGGCTTCTTCTCCAGTGATGTTGCAAAATGAACATGATTAAACGTCGGAAGCTGGATGCCAATCAATCCACGGAGCGCAATCGCTGCTCTTGTCCGGAAGTAGACCGTGTCCTGAGGCTGAGGTTCACGAAGGACGGCGGGAAGAAGCCTCTGCTTAGATCTTACACGAAGAAGTTCCCCAAAATCTTCAGGTAAATACTACCAAAACCAATGTTGTCAGATTATCCTAGCGAAGGAGCACTCTATGTTGAAACTCACCATTCCTGACACATCAACACTCGACAAATCCGTCTCTCTCCCCACCATTCGACTCCTCGCTGAAAAATCAATCAACTCTTCATCCATCTTTGCCCATTGCTGAGATTCCTCAAACTTGATTTCTTCTCCACTGGCGACGGCGTCAGCTCTGGCATCCTCCAGCCAAGACTCGATGAATGTCACTTTGTCACATAACTCGACCCATAATCGACCTTTGAGCGACTCCCCACTCTTCAAACGTTGTTTGACTTGAGTCATTTCAGTGTCCATTGAAAGTAATGCTTTGCTCTCCTTGAGGTATCCCTGATGGCGGTCTGCGAATCGTTGCCAAACCCTTTTCCGTATCCCACCCCACCGTTCCCGAACCTCCTTCCGCAGATCAATCGGAAGTAGTCTGACCATCTGGGTCAGAAAACAAAAATACACGATGGTCAGTTTCCTGTTCTATGAATGAGCAAACTCCACAGACGTATTCATTGCACACCTCTGAACCAATGTAACTGAGCTCTTTGCTGCTCTTCTCCACATTGGCCAAAGCTTCTTCCAAGTCTCGCGTGAGATTGCGAAGCTCGATCGTTCGAATTGCTAGCCAATGGTCGAGGATGCGAATTCTAGCTTCAGGATTCCAGTTCGGGGGAGGGAAATTGTCGGCGAGTTGGGTTGATCTCAACAAGTCATCTGTTGTTTCCTGCAGTAGGTTGAAAATAGAGGTATCAGGTTAGACGGTACAGTTGACGGGCCAGGAAGGGACCTTTCATACTCACAGGTTCGAAAAACTTCAATAACTCTGAATCTTCTAATATTGACTGGCTGTTGATGATTTTCAGTATTTTCTTCAGATCTGGTAGGGATGTTTGAGCTGGTGGGAGGATGAGAGGAAGTTGTGAGGACAAAGGTTGACTTGGTGTTGAGATTGGTAATTCTATTGGTCTGATCAAGCGACCAACAGGGTCAAATTTCGGGTGGTGGAGTAATGGGTGGTCGAGGATTAATGAGAGTTTATCGGCGTTTGTAGTCGTTTGTTGTGGATTCAATTCAGAATGGAAGCGGCGACGGGTTGAGGGGTCGAAGCGACGTCGACTCAGCGGCCTTAGCTGCTGGAGAATTACATCTCGATGCAGTGAAAGACTAGATACCATCAGCAGAGATATCTGTACCGCACGCTGTAAAAAGATATAAGGTATCAGCTTGCAAGCTTCCATCAATTCCCTTCGTAAGAAAGAGAAAAGAAGCAGTCTCTGTACCGGTCCATTTGTGCAGCTCTTTGAGAGCTGTAACGACGCCAGGTGGGACAAAATATCACCCTGAATAGACAACGGGTTGGTTTATCACTTTGATCCAACAGCATCATAAGAAGTGACAAACTCAGTAACCTGAAATGCGAAAATGCGGTGACAAGCTGCAAGACACTCACCAGATCGCTGTCAAATGCCCTAACTGGTGATTCAATAATACCCAAGAGCTAAATTGGTGTAAAAGACTTGGAAATTACTTCTTACTTCAGAATTCTGGTTGGCGGTCGAAAGGATGTCTAGACGACAAGAAAAATGCGCAAGTTGACTTCGAACTCATTCAATCTCAAGATATAACTCTGTCTATTTTCCATGTCCTGATGATACATCTAGGAACTCTTCGATGCTCCTCCCCTCAAGTTTCGAGGATGAAGGTGCATACGTCCAGCAGCTTGTAGACTTCGTTGGTTCCCAGCCTTTCATCAACCTACAGAACCTGCACTTCCTCGACACTTTCATTCCAGAGGATAAGGATCAGTATCGACTCAACCCTTGGAATGAGCTGGTACCAGAATGGAAGGAATGGTTTGAAAAGGAGGACGAAGAAGCTGTAGTGAGCTTCTTACTTGGGAAAACTGTCGCTGGACTTGAGGTGCCACTCAGCTTGATAGCGTACATAGATAGAGTGAAGTCTTTGGAGCTTCCTCGACAGTCGCCAGATGTTGTCGGGCCTCCCGATGACAAGTTCGTGAGTACTCATATTTTGCGTCCGGTTGCATTTTGCTTAATCACCTTCCTGTTGAAGCAGAGCTTTAACTCTTCAGTCAAGAAATCTCACGAAGTCGAGAAGTTTGTTGATGTTATCGACAAGAAGATGGTCCGGCAGCTTGGTATCACCCACGTCGTCGACGTTGGCGCTGGATTCGGGTATCTCTCCAGAACTCTGGTTTCGCAGCTTGACCTTAAGGTGCTCGCGATCGATTCAGATCCCAATCAGATATCAGGGTCAAATCGACTAGGTAGCAGCGACAAGAACCCTTCCAACATCACTTACCTTTGTAAGCGAGTTGAGCCTGGCGATCAGATGGAGGAGGTGGACATCTGGCTGGCTGAAGAGAGAAAGGTTCTGGGAAAAGAAGCCGTCAGGTGTTGTATCGTGGGACTGCATGCTTGTGGTTCACTCACCGAGTCAATCCTGAGGATGTACGCTTCCAAGCCTGACATATTGAGTTGTGCTGTCGCAGGCTGTAAGTCTCCTTTCTCGCGTTGCTCGTTTCACTCTATTAACTGGTGACTGTTGCACAAGGTTGCTACAACCACATCATCACTTTAAAAGAAGGAAATCAGTATGGCTTTCCTCTCAGCGTAACATTTCGAGACAACGATGTCTCCTTGTCTGGAATCTCGCGAATGGCTGCTTGTCAGAACCTATCGCGCTGGGCAACATCACCCGTTGAAAATGGCATGAGTGAAAATTCGAGACGGTAAGTGACCCATTTGATGAATAAATTTGGCTCAGATTCTCACTTTCTAATACCCTGTAGTCACCTTTACCGGTCACTGCTGAGCCTCTACCTCTTCAATCACCACTCCGATATCTTGAACCCCCCAGTGGGTGCAATCCCTAGATCTTCTCTCTCATCTCTTTCAGCATATTTCGTGGCCTGCTTGTCTAAGCTCAACTTACATGAAGATCCCGCCAAAATTGAAGCAGAAGGAAAGACAATGGAGAGCGAGTTCGTTCCCCTCGCAAAGAGAGTAAGGATCTTGAGACTACTGGCGCTGTCGAGCAGCGGTGTTGTTGAGAGTCTCATTGCAATGGACAGATACTTGTTTGTGAAGGAAGAGGGTGAGAAAGGAGATGTTTTGGTTGGATGGGATTATCAGGCCTCCCCCAGGAATCTAATTCTGATGGGACACAAGATATAAGATAGAGAATTGAGAAGTTAGAGCGCGATACCATTGTTGTTTCATTTGATGTCTAGCCACTACCGTCACTTCCCAAAACACAGGATGATCAACGCGCATCAATCGTGTGGACGGTCTTGCGGCATCACCCAATGGATCTGCGCGAAACCCAGTAAGACTTGAGGATGAAAGGGACGCTATCTCTCTCTCCTATCTAAAGTTCAGTAATGTGACAATATATAAGTGGGTCATTTCTTCGCAAGTACTTGTCTAGCAGCCACAAGGAGATACTGACGCCTTTGATTTGGGTGATCTCCAGAGTCACGGGCTCGAGCCACGTCTCCTCAGTAGGACTACCATTGTGGCTGTATTGGCCCAATTAACCACCATGGACTTGAAAGGTAAAGCACCAGAGCAGTCTGCCCCAGTACCCGCTTATAGCGGTCCAGCACCCGCTTCGGTTGAAGAGAAGCCTCTCCGACTGGAATCACTCATTTTCAGTCATGATTCGCGAGCAGTATTAGATTTCTTCCCGTCGAGTTATGCAGTAAGTTGCATTCAGCTTTGTTAGAAGCTTTGATGCTTGATCTGATTTTTGATTTTGTAATTTACGTGGGTAGGATGCGCTTCAAAAATACAAAGCCATATTTCCAGACTCAAAAATCGCTAGGAAAGCTGAGAACTCAAGCCACCAACCTCAGCTGTATGTATTCCAAGGATATACGGGCCAATACATAGAGAAAGTATGGGTCGAAGTCGATCCAACGAGGTGGAATCTCATCCTGCCCAGGGATGAAGTCAAGTTCGAGTGGGTGAAAAAGAAAGAGTCTGTCTTAAGTAGGTGGGGATCTTAGCGTAGATTAGATTAATATCTATGTTCTCAGACTGCTTGGATGAAAAATGCCGTTCTCTTTGTGCGAAAGTAAAGCAGCCAGGCGCGACGAGCCAGAGTGCGACGCGACGTCCTTCCAACCAAATTCTGCCCTAACCTCAGCCTATACCCCCAAACCCCTTTCGCTAGGATGACTACCAGTTAGTAAAAACATACAGCTGTTAAGGTTACTTTTCTGACAGCACGCTTTTGCAGTGATGTACGGGTCGAATCCAGGAGGAGGAGCCAATCTGGACATTGGTGGTGAGATATCTGTTTCTGTCCTTCTCTCCCTGTCCAAGACGGAAGAGTCAATACGCTGATGCAGGGGCTATTTTGTGTGGTATCTGACTCGATTGGACAGACAATGCCTCTGAGCAGGGGTTCGTGAAGTTCTTTGAGAGAATGGACGAGGTACAGTCGCCAGCTTGAGTTGATTCAACCTGAAATCGATCCTGACCACTCGATCTCTGTCATTTTATATATATCAGAAACCAGAGGGAACTATTCGATTGTTTGAAAGAGACAAAGGAGTTCGTTCTATCACTGCCCTTCTTTAGCTCCTTGAATTTAGGACCTGATTCATACTTCTTCCAGGCTTACTACTCGGCTCACGGCTCAGACGCATCATTGATAGCAACTTTGGTGTTCAAGACGTCTAATGCGCTGAAATACCTCGGCTCGAAGACGCCCAAGAACCCAAAAGGCCTTCCGAGCGTCAGTATGAATCCGACAGCCACGAAGGGCTTCTTGAGAGATGCTCTGACAGCTAGACAGATGCGTATAGAGGTGCGTCACTTCACTTGATATTGAGCGTCCTTTTTGAATTAACCTCAATTGTTTTCGTGCCACTCCCCATGCGCGTTTTAGATCTATACTCAAGCTGCAGGACACAAGAAAGACCCTGGCACTGGCTGGTCTTTGAGCCGTCAAGTGAGTCACATATCCCTCTTGAGGTTGGTCGTGTCACTGACTGCGATACCAATAGGCTTCTCCCGGTAACCTCTCAGACGTCGAAGACTTGCTTTTCTCACATCACGATCTCACAACTTCCCCTGTGAGAAATACTTCTTTGCTCTATTTCCGCTTTTTCTGATCGCTGACTTCAAATTACTTCAAAATCTTTCAATCGTTTGCGCAGATCACTATGGCTTTCCGATGTTCCGTCAAGGACAAGATCCGCACCGTTGGTGTTGCGTTCGCAGATGTTTCTTCAAGAGAGATCGGTGTTGCTGAGTTTGTTGAGAATGACTTGTTCTCAAATACAGAGGTGAGCGTCCTTGTCTTCTCATCCATGGGCTGTACTCTGTCTGACCCTGCTGCTTGGCCTTTGCTCAACGCATCACGTCGCTGTTCAGAGTCTTGTTATCCAACTCGGCGTTAAAGAATGTATGATTCAAAACGACGAAAAGCGAACTGATTACGACATGACTAAAGTCCGGACGATTCTGGAACGTTGTGGTGTAGTCACGAATGAAATAAAGCCTTGTGAGTTAGTTGGCTGCTGCTCGTCTGAGTCTAGCATTATAGGATTTGTCATACTGACCCGAAATTTTTTCTGACATGTAGCTCATTTCCAACCGAAAAATGTGGAACAGGATCTCAATCGATTGTTGAGCGAGAAATATGCCGCCCTTGCTCTACGTGAGCTCTCCATTCTCTAGCCTCTCTGATGTTCGCAACTGACTCCTCCTATCTTTCCAGCCGAATTTAATCACAAAATTGCAATGCATTCAGTGGCAGCTTTAATCTCCAGTCTCTCTCTCCTCGCTAACCCTGACAACCACGCCTCGTTTAGCATCAAGACGCATGACCTCTCGCAATTCATGAAGCTCGACGCTTCGGCATTACTGGCTCTTAACCTGTTACCGGACAAGAATGATGTCGGAAATGGAAAAAATAGGAACCTGTTGTCATTATTGAATAAATGTAAGACTCCTCAGGGCCAGAGACTGTTGGCGACTTGGTTGAAGCAGCCGCTGGTCAACTTACATGAGATCAGTGAGTTTGAACTTCTCCTTCAACCCTTGGCGGAAATGTGATTTTCAAACGCTTTGACTTTACTGGTAGAAAAAAGACAGAATCTGGTTGAAGTCTTTGTTGAGGATTCGGACGCTCGACGAAATCTCCAAAACGGATTCTTCAAGTCGGTGCCTGATCTCAGCCGAATCAGTAAACGATTACAGAAAAAGAATGCCTCACTGGAGGAAATTGTCAGAGTATACCAAGTTGCTATCACTGTGAGCATAATGTCTCTTCATTTTGAGACAACTGCTCTTACTGACCTCTTGATCAATCTACAGCTGCCCGAACTGATCGAAACACTGGCGAGTGTTCAGGTTCCAGATCCTTCGTATCGTCCCATCATTGACGAAGAGCTCTCAAGCAATCTTCAGGTAAGTCTAATCTCACGCTACTTGTAACTGTGTGCTATCGCTGATGCCCTCTTTGCTCTTCAAGGAATTCTCCGACTCGTTGAACGGTCTGAGAGAACTTGTTGAATCGACTATTGATCTGAACGAAATCTCTTCACATAACTACGTCATCAAGCCAGACTTTGATGAATCGCTGCAGAGTATCAAAGATTCTCTCGTTGAGACCAGAGATGGATTGGACGAAGAACACGTCAAGATTGGAAAGAAGCTGGGACTTGACATAGCAAAGAAACTTCATTTGGAATCCAATCAGGTCCACGGCTACTGCTTCAGAGTTACCAAAGCTGTAACTATCGTTTTCAACTGATCTCCAACGTCAATGTCTAACCTCTATTTTTGGTTCCTACAGGAATCTTCTGTTATTCGGGACCAGAAGGGTATCATTGATCTTGGAACTCAGAAAGCTGGAACTATGTTCACTACATCTCACTTAAAGGAACTTGCATCCAACTTTGCGGATTTACAGCAACAGTACGAGAAGACGCAATCGAGTCTCGTGCGAGAAGTCGTTTCCATCGCCTGTAAGCGCCTTATCCGTGCATTACGTTACTCCCTCAATGGTAATTTAACGGTATTGTTACTTGTGCTAGCTTCGTACACTCCTGTTCTGGAGAGTCTTGATTTGGTCATCGCAAAGCTGGATGTGCTCGTCAGGTATGTGACCAGGGAGCTCCGAAGCGTTGACTCTCACTAACTTCCTGCCTACTTTCAGCTTTGCATTTGTCTCTGTCAATGCACCAATTCCTTATGTGAAGCCAAAAATGCTCGAGAAAGGTGAGCTGATCTTAAAGCTTGCGTGAGAAAGAGTGCCGCTGATATCTTCTTGTCCCGACCAGGTGGTGGTGCTTTGATCTTAGAAGAAGCACGACATCCATGTTTGGAAATGCAGGATGAAATTTCTTTTATTCCAAATGACATAAATCTAGCTAGAGGTAAGATCGCAATTGTTTAACCCCTTGTTCCTTTTTATGCTAAAACTTTCTTATTCCTCCGATGCCTTCTAGGCAAAAGCAACTTCCAGATCATCACTGGTATGTTGCAGGTCTCTAATCTCTATAGATCTCTGTGCGCTGACGCACGGGTGTGATAATTTTAGGTCCAAATATGGGAGGAAAATCAACTTATATCCGAACTGCCGCCGTCCTTTCTCTTATGGCTCAAGTTGGATGCTTTGTTCCAGCCAGCGAAGCGCAAGTCCCAATTTTTGATTGTATTCTTGCCAGGGTTGGGGCTGGAGATAGTCAGTTGAGAGGAGTCAGTACCTTCATGGGCGAAATGCTGGAAAGTGCATTGATTCTCAAGGTGAGTGTTTGGCCCTCAACTTGTCCAACCGATAAGAAAGCTGAGAAGCTTTACCCTTATGTACACAGAGTGCAACCAAAGATTCCCTTGTTATCATTGATGAGCTAGGAAGAGGAACCTCAACCTATGATGGATTTGGTTTAGCTTGGGCTATCTCTGAGTTAGTCTTCCCGTTTCCAAACACCGCCCTATATCTGTGATACTGAGCGTACGGGTTTGTTGTCGAACAGATACATCGCAACCAAGATTGGGTGTTTTTCTTTGTTCGCGACCCACTTTCACGAGCTAACTAGCTTGGCTGATCAAGTTGAAGGGGTGGAGAATCTCAACTGCTTGGCGCATGTATCAGCTGGAGACAAGGACGCTGGTAAAGACAGAGAAATCACCTTGCTGTACAAAGTAGTTCCCGGTGCGTTTTTTTCTTCTTTTTTCTATGTTTTCGGATGAGCTGATTTCTCATCGTTGTTGGTACTAATTCATCTGCCCCCCTGGCGCTCTTAGGCATCTGTGATCAGAGTTTCGGTATTCACGTTGCTGAATTGGCTAACTTCCCAGAACGAGTCGTCAAACTTGCGAAGAGAAAAGCTGAAGAGCTTGAAGACTTCGGAGGTGAGTGATGAGGCAGACGTCACAGAACTGACATCTCACAAGTATTCCAACTCTCTTCCGGTAGATGCCGCCGATCTTTCTCAGAACCCCTTCACCAAGCATTCGAAGACTGATACGGATGAAGGTACTGCACTTGTCAAGGAATTCCTCGAAGAGTGGGCGGCTCGCCTACCATCTGGAGAAGACGCAGAGATAGAGGATGGAGACGACGAGGAGCGTGCCAAAATAGAGTTCAACATGTTGAAGGAAGTTGCTGAGAAATACAAGGAGAGAATCGAGGGCAATCCTTTCACAAAAGATCTGTTGACATCGTTCTGATCCACGCTTCGACAAGCTGAATCCTATCTCTAGCATCACAATTTCACGTACCAAACCTCATACCCCCAAACTGTTAATATCATCATGGCCTTATATGTGTATTCCTCGCGTCTGTACTCTCGACCTCTCTCTAGCAAGTTTCGCACCGTGGCACCAGGGAAGGGACGAGAAAAACCTGTGGCAACGATTTCTGCGAGAAACTTTTTTTCTGGGCGCCAGAGCTTTTCGCAGTAGCTTCGAACCACTTCCTCCCCTCCTTTTCTGTAAGTATCGACAGTTCTGACTTGGTTAATTGCTGTCATCAAATTACACTGTGAAACAACTGGAGCCCTAACGAATTTCTTCGACTTCTTTTGCAGACTTTTCCTCCCCTCCTTCACCACCATGTCTGCTGAAGATGAATATCCAGGAGCTATGTGAGTTCCCTGTCCCTCTCTGATGGATTCTTGGACAGGAAAAGGAGATTATGGCGACCAACAGGGGACAATCAGAGCTTGGAATTGCTACGCTTGATACCCTGTGGGTCGCCTGAGACTTTTTTTTTCTCGCACCAGATGATCAGATTGCTTTTTTTTTACCACAGCTTGTTACTGACCAACCTTATCTTTTTCTTACTCTATATAGCGGTATCGATCTCGGTACCACCTACTCGTACGTTTGGTTTGATTTTTCTACCCATATGATTTCCTCTGACAACTTTTTTTTTCTTGCGCTGCCCTACAGTTGTGTAGGTGTTTGGCAAAACGACAGAGTCGAGATCATTGCCAACGATCAGGGTAACAGAACCACCCCATCTTACGTTGCCTTCACTGAGGGTGAACGTGTGAGTTTTTGTCTTTTCAACTCGGCTGTTGAACTTTTTTTTTGCTGACTCGCAAATTGCTCTTTTGATCTTTTTCGTTGCTGTATAGCTCATTGGTGATGCTGCTAAGAACCAGTCTGCTATGAACCCAGCCAACACTGTCTTCGATGCTAAGGTTAGTGGTCCACACCTTTTTTTTGTATTCTCCAGTTGCGTCGCAATTATTTTTTTCTTCGCAGCCACTAACTTTTTTTACTTGACCTCTGTCCCTGTAGCGTCTCATTGGTAGACGTTTCGACGACCCAGATGTCAAGAAGGACATGAAGCACTGGCCATTCACCGTTGTTGACTCCAACGGTTCCCCAGAGATCTCTGTTGAGTACCTTGGTGAGACCAAGACTTTCTCTCCTCAAGAAATCTCCTCCATGGTCTTGATCAAGATGAAGGAGATTGCTGAGGCTAAGCTCGGAAAGACCGTCAAGAAGGCTGTCGTCACGTAAGTAATCGGAATCGCCCTTCAAGTCATGTCTCTGAATATCAACCTCTTCTCCATCACAGCGTCCCAGCTTACTTCAACGACTCCCAGCGTCTTGCTACCAAGGACGCCGGTAAGATCGCTGGACTCGATGTTCTCCGAATCATCAACGAGCCAACTGCCGCTGCCATTGCTTACGGTCTCGATCAAAAGACCAAGGAGGAGAAGAACGTCCTCATTTTCGACTTGGGAGGAGGAACCTTCGATGTTTCCCTCTTGTCTATCACTGGTGGAGTCTTCGCTGTCAAGGCAACTGCTGGTGACACCCACTTGGGAGGTGAAGATTTCGATAACACCCTCTTGGAGCACTTCAAGGGTAAGAGTCTTTCCATTCATCCCTCGTCCTTTGTCTGGTATCTAATTTTTTTTACTTCTAGCCGAGTTCAAGCGCAAGCACAAGCTCGATATCTCAGAGGATGCCCGTGCTCTCAGACGTCTCAGATCTGCTTGTGAACGTGCCAAGAGAACCCTCTCCTCCGTCACCCAAACCACCGTCGAAGTCGACTCTCTCTTCTCAGGTACCGATTTCCAAGCTAACATCACCCGTGCCAGATTCGAGGAGATCGTACGTACTTTACGCCAGTGTTGATTTCTGCAGTAATTCTGATCGGACGTCTTGTTTCTTCCTTCCAGAACGCTGCTGCTTTCAAGAGCACCATCGACCCTGTGGAGAAGGTCCTCAAGGATGCCAAGATGAACCGTGACAAGGTTGACGATATCGTCCTCGTCGGTGGTTCCACCCGTATTCCAAAGGTTCAAGCTCTCGTCTCCGAGTTCTTCAACGGACGTCAATTGAACAAGTCTGTGAGTAAACAAGCTAAACCAATCTGTGGTTCCCTTTCCTGACCATACCCCCCTTGTTTTGTACGACAGATCAACCCAGATGAAGCCGTTGCTTACGGTGCCGCTGTCCAAGCCGCTGTCCTCACTGGTCAAACTTCCGACAAGACTGCCGATCTCCTCCTCCTCGATGTTGCCCCTCTCTCGCTTGGTGTTGCCATGCAAGGTGACATCTTCGGTGTCGTCGTTCCAAGAAACACTCCTATCCCAACCAACAAGTCCAGAACCTTCACCACCGTTGAGGACAACCAGACTCAGGTTACTTTCCCAGTCTACGAGGGTGAGAGAACCCAATGTCGTGATAACAGACTTTTGGGAGAGTTCGAGCTCTCTGGTATCCCACCTATGCCAAGAGGTCAAGCCGAGCTTGTCTGCACTTTCGAGATCGATGCCAACGGTCTCTTGAAGGGTAAGAGACCACATGTTTCTTGAATGCTGCTTGATTGCGTTTCTGACGTTTTTTCCAATTTCTTCAATAACAGTCTCCGCTCTTGACAAGGCTTCTAACAAGAAGGCTTCCATCAGCATCAACAACTCCGTTGGACGTCTCTCTGCCGCTGAAATCGACCAGATGATCCAAGACGCTCAGACCTACAAGTCTGCCGACAAAGACTTCCAGGCCAAGCACGAGGCCAAGTCCGACCTCGAGTCATACATCTCCCAGGTCGAGAGCATGATCTCCTCCCCAGAACTCTCCCTCAAGATCAAGAGGGGAGCGAAGGCCGCCGTTGAGGCCGAGTTGGCCAAGGCTTTGGAGAAGCTCGAGATTGAGGAGAGCACTGGTGATGAGCTCAGAAAGGCTCAGCTCCAAATTAAGCGTGCGATGCAAAAAGCTACCGTAAGTGATACCCTACTTCAAAGTCGTCCCCACATTACGTAGCTGACTTGTTTCTTTTTTTTTCTTTTTTTTTCTTTCTGCAGTCCGGTATGCAACGATAAGCGGGTTCGATGTTAATTGGAGATTTATTTGTTCTATTTACTTCGTTTCACTTTGTTTTCAAAACCGTCCGCTGCGGCAGCTGCTTTTCGCTTTTGAAGAAAGATCACTCTCACCTCGTACACTTGCATTTCTCATTCCGACCACTTTCCCCCTCTTAAATCCTCCATGTATTAGGGTTCGCATCTTTCAAAATTGCTTGCGAAGATCGCAAGATGAGGCCAAAAGGTTTCGCTTCTGACTCACGAATAACCGTGCGCTTCTTTTCTTCACTGGTTTAGACTTAAACCCTCCAGCTCTTCGGGAGCCCCTCTTGCACTAAGCCATTGGCCGCAAGGCGCACCTCGCTAAGTTGGAGTTGAGAGGAGCGAGGAGAGCGAAGCGCCAGCCTTTATTCCTGTCCGTGACGAGCGATTATTTTTGGTAATATTAATCCCGTTGTTGTATATCTGGACAACTTCATTTCGTTCTGAAATAAAACCTTTTCTTTTTTTCTCCCAAACCATCATCTCGTCTACAAAGAAAGGTACACAGGACAGTCGCACTGTGTCTTCGGCGCCACCTGGATTTATGCTTACTTTTTCTTTTTGGTCTTATGCTCTCCTCTGACGTCGACGCAAGAGCAAGGCCAGCCAAAGTAGCTGGGATTTCCTTGTAAGTGCTGAACACAGTTCTGTTCTGTAGGTTCCAAGTACAGGCCGGAGACTGATCCGCATATTCCTATTCGAAGTCCATTTCATTCCAAAGGCAGGCACCTTGAAGTCGTGCTCCTTGATACTTCAGTCCTTACCTCTCCACCCAAGTCTTTATTCGTAATCAAGTCAGTCATGCCTAGTGCGACTGAGGACGAGTCTGGCGAGGATAGGTTGCCCGCCAAGAAGAAGCAACGGAAGATTGAACGAACAAGGACGGGCTGTGGGACGTGTCGTTCTCGCAAAGTGAAATGCACTGAGGAACGACCTGCTTGCTCAAAGTGTGTCAAGTACGGGGCGGAGGTCAGTTGTGTTTCGAGACAATCACCCTTTCCATTCCCCATTGAACCGGCGTTTCCACTTCCCTTCCTCCAGTGTGTCTATCCGGCACTCGTGAGCTTCCCACCCCCGCCGACAACAGCGCCGCACCGCAACAGGACGTCTACCAGCGAGGAGACAGCTGTGCCCTCTACGAGCGCGAAAAACCCTCAGCCTTGGTCGAAATCGCCGCTCAAGGAAGATGACAACTCGCCTGCTCAAAACCACGCGGAGAATTCTACACCTTCCAGTAGTTCCACCTTACCAGCTGCACTTCTTCCCGGCAATGGAACAGACGGCCTTCATTCTGCGCATCATCAACACAGTCGGCTGAAGCTTCCACAGGCAACAAGGCCGTATCCCCCGAAAGGTCCCGCACCCTCCCTCGGTTTCTTGAAACAACTTTATCCCAACGAGGAGGAATGTTTGATCGTAAGTCTCGACCCTTCCCCCGTCCGATGATCCAACGGACCTCCGATTCTCCAGTAGCAGAGCTGATCTCGCCGTGCACCCACCGTATTTCGGGGGCTCCGATCATCAGGTGCAGCATGCTCTCTCATGGTCTATTGATCTTCTCTATGGAACTCAGTTGGAGGACTACAATCCCTTCTTCAGATTCGTCTCTCCGTTCCTTCAGCTGTCATCTCCTTTGACGTTGAGCTCTGCTGAGGCACTCAAGAAGTCGTTGCTGTATTTGGGAATGACACATATCTCCTAGTATGTATTCAATTACGGCTTGAGACACTTTGCCAACTAGCTAATGTGGAATTTCGCTTCTTGTTTACCCCTCTCCTTTGAAGCCTTAATTACCATGGCTCCCCAACAGCAGCTATGGCAGCTCCCAGGGTTTCTTGTGGTTTACCCGAGCAATGTTTATCGTGTGTCGAGTCAAAGGACTACAGACGGCAAGCAGTTGTCCTTCTGCGTCAAGCCGCAACAAATGACATCGACTTCAACTCCAACGCTTTCCTAGCGGCTGCACTCAACATCCTTCACACCGACGTATGTTAAGAACTTTTAAATCCTTTTAACGACGCACACTTTTCACGAGCTCAATCTCTTTTTCGAACAGATTCTCTCCGGTTCCACCGAATGGCGCGAGATTCTCAAGTACTGCCTGTCGGCCATCTCGAACCGAGGCGGACCAGGGTATATTCTCTTCAACCCAATGAGCAACATACTCAACACAGGCACGGGGGCCGACCAGCTGATTGCTGCGCAAGAGCTCGAGGTCACAAAATGGCTTCTGGAACATATTGCCATCGTCGATGTCTTTTCTTCGTTAGGGACTGGCGAGAGCCCCAAGTTGTTGGACTTTAGGAGCGGGAGTTGGTGGGATAAGCTGGATGAAGACAACTTCTCGCCTGAAGTGAGTTAACCAAACGCATTAGCTGTCACCTCTTTCGCAACCCATTGCTGATGTTGATTTTTCTGTTCTTATTTTAGGCGGAGAGTATCGAATTGCTCACGGGTATGACTCGAGGAGTCTTATCCCTTCTTTCTCTAGCATGTCAAGTCGTGCATATGAAGTGGCGACTGACCGAACGAGGTATCAGTCTGATCGATAAATCTGTCCCAGCGTCTACCACCTCGATGACCAACTCGAATGCTATTTCGGCGAGCTCGCTCCAGATGGAGTTCGAGACTCTCCTGGCTGTCCTTGTGGCGAGGATACAGGAGACCAACGTCGCTCTGCTGTCGCTGCCATTAAGCGGGAGGGTCCAGCTTGGCAGCTGGTCAATGTACCACACCATCAACTTGATTCTGCTGAGGGAGATCTACTCATTGCCGAGGGAGGACGAGAGGTTGCAGGCGAGTGTCGCATCAGTATTGGATCTATGTTCTGAGGAGTCGAATGGGAAAATAGAGTATTTGAGCTGGGTGAGCCTCATTTTATTTATTTATTTCGAAACAGATCATCTTGCTCTCTTCCACTCACAACAACTGATTTGTCGACAGTCCCTTCTCATTGCCGGATCTCAAGCACTATTGCCAGATCAGCGCGGTCGAGTATTGCGGCTTTTCGAGAATTTCAAAGGACAGTGCTGTTATGATATTCACGTTGCGATTGCTGCATTGATGGAGATCTGGAGGAGAACGGATGACGGTGCTCTGGATGACGCGTGTAGTTGGAGATCCGTTTTGATGTACTTTGGCAGTGCCCTGATATGACAGTGTCCAACTTTGGAACCCACAGCGTTCTCAACCGACAGATGAAGTGAAGTGAACGTGATTCATGCAAAGTGTGTATGTCTGGTACAAAATAATGATATTTTCTGGTATCCTATGCAGCGTAAATCGCCCTCTATCGATTAGCAAATCTTGCCAGCCTGATGGCTCTCAATTCCTCAGCAGTAGGCTCTCTTTCCTCCTGCTCCTCAACTTCTTCCTCATCCTCGTCAGCATCCTTCTGTATTTCTTGAACGACTGGAGCTGGTACTGGAGTTGGAGCTGAGACCGACGGAGTAGACGGTACTGCGGGTGAATTGATGAATGGCGAGGGTCCCTTGGGCCGCGGTGGTGGACTGGGTAATGTGAAGCCATTGGGGAGACCTTCCATTGACGCTTTGATCGCTTTCTGGAGCTCATCGTCTTCATCGTCATAAATCCTGTCTCCTCCAGAGAAGCGACCGAGCTGAGGCTTGATGGTGGGACCGGATCGAGTGACGTTGTCGTAGCTATTAGGGGGATTCGTTCGAGGTGATGCGACGTAATCATCAATGCCATCATCGAATTCGACGACTTCCTCTTCATCATCATCCTCCTCTGGGTATCCCATTTCATCGTCCTCGGCATCCACATCAACCTCCTCCCCTCTTCCTTTGGCTTCCCTCGCCGACTCAATAATTGCTCTCCTTAGCTGCTCATCTTCATCTTCTCTTCCACTTTTCTTCTTCTTCTTCGGTTTCGTCCTAGTTGAGGATGGTTGAGTGCTGATTATGTCGTCAGCGTCCGTGTCGATGCTGGGTGAAGGGTCTGCTTGCCGTCGTCGACTGCGAGCTAGATTTCCTTCGTCCTTACTGCTACTCCCGCTGCCACTGCTACTGTCATGGTTTGTATTGGAACCTGAAGCTCCAAATCCTATGCTACTACTGCCTTCAGCACGAATCATCGAAGAGTAAGATCCTGGCATCATGTCTCCTGCTCCATCAAACCCAAAGTGAAGATCTTCACCTCTCAGTGCAGCAGCTTGTTCTTCTTGGAAGGCCTTAAGGCGAGCTTGAGAACGAGCCATTGACGCAGCTACTGGGTCGAATTCCGGATTGTTGTTGTCGACCGTAGTTGCAGGGGCACCAGAGGATTCAGCTAGGGAAGCTGCGAGGGCTGCGTTGAGATCAGCATCTTTGAAAAACCGCCCAGTGTTAGAAGACTAAGAGACAACATGGGTTTTGCCCGCGACGAGTTTCAAAACTCACCAGGATCGTTCCAAGCTGGCATGGAAGATGAATCTCTGACACTCTTACTCGCCCGTCCATTCGTACCACCAATCATATCAGCGAGACTGCCTCTCGCCCTCTCAACACCTCGTCCGCTAGGATCCTCATAGATTTGAGCCATCTGATCTGCATCACAAGCAGGCAAGACCGACGCAGCACCTTCTACTAAAGGTTCACCAGAGAGCGAATTGATGACGAAGACTGAATATCCTTCTTCTTCTGCTTGAGTAATGACCATACCGAGGTAGTTTGCTGAAACCCACTGAGGTTCGTCGAGAAACGAGTTGAGGTTGTAAAACCTGGATGGCTTCCCACCAAAACGACGAATTGTGAACCAGTGTTGGTCGAGATTAAAGACGAAGGCTTCCTGGAGCTCGGGATGATCGTGTTGGTCTGTATACTGAGGTGATCTCCATCTGCTGAGGCTTAGATTCCACACGGAAAGAGCTCGATCCAGCACCTGCGAAGAGAAGAAGCCACTGTCGTCCATATTCTCTGATTTGACCCTCTTTTCAGCAACATCCAGCTCCATATTCTCTTCTGAGTCAAGCTTCAACAGAAACGGCGAGTCAGCGACCACATTCAGATAACTCTTGACACCACCACCAAGATTAGTAGGATTGCATCTCTTCAACTGCCCCACTCACCTGTTTAGCAAGCTCTGCAAGGTCAGTGGCTTGGAAGAGATTCTGCTGTAGGAGATTATTCAGGGTGTGCTGCCCACACATCATCGAATCATGCTCTTGCCTTTCGTGGAACACGTCTGGAAGGGGAATGGGTCTCAGATTCCGATCCACACAAGTATTTAGGAGCAGGGGATACACTCACAAGGTACAAGATCCATGGATGATTATTTCGGGGGCCAGATCAATAATCTGAAATCTGGGGTGTTGAACGTCAGAACCTATCCCAGGGTGGGTTCCACGAAGGGGTTTGGAATCACCTCCCAAACGAAATTCCTCTCTTCAGCTCATGTCAAACATCTTGATTGAGATCTGTGTGGATTCTCTGAGTAGTGCTGAAATTGCTGTAGCAAATGGAGCAGGCAGACTCGAAGTGTGTGGATTCCTGGGCATCGGAGGCGGGGTGAGTGAGTTCCTGCTCATGAGCTACATGAGAGCTCTGCTGATTGGTCCAAGTGCTTAGACCACCCCTAGTCTTGGTCTGATCCGTTCAATCAGAAGGAAGTTCCCAAATGTTCCTCTCATGGTGCGTTCACTTTGAGTTTTATATTCGTTTTAGACAATGCTGATGTTGTCCCACTTGCAGGCTATGATTAGACCCCGACCCGGTGACTTTATCTACAAAGATACTGAGATGGAAGTCATGAAGGAAGATATTAGCGCTTTTAGAAATGAAGGCGTCAAAGGAGTTGTTTTTGGTGTCTTGAACGAGCTGAGTGAGATTGATGTTCTCAAAACAACACAGTGGGTAGATGTTTTCCCAATTCACAAAGCTATGATTTTATGGGAGGTGATGACTGAGATCGCTTCCCCTTGCATGCTAAAGATTGGTCGAGGCAGCACACGGGTTAGAGGTCACTTTCCACCGCGCGTTCGACATGACTCCAGATCCTATGAGGTCCCTATCGTCCCTCCTAGGTATTGCGGGTATAAGTAGAATACTAACCAGGTATGTCCTGTTCTTTCTTGATTGCAGTTGTGACCCCTCCTTTGATGATTTTGTTCTGTGTCGCAGTGGGCTGCAGCCCAAAGCAACTCAAGCACTTTCGCTCCTGAGAGAGCTATCGCAAATTCTAGAATCATCTGCTCATCATTCTCGATCACTCACTCTCTTACCTGGATCCGGTATCAACGCCAGCAATGTCAAGTCGGTTGTCGAAGGGATCGGGTCAGACTTGACAGAAGTGCACCTGAGTGGCAGTCTATGGGTAGAAGGATCATGCGAGATTAGAAAAGAAGGAATGGGTATGGGAGTTGGAAGCGAAGGCGAATGGGATTATTGGGTCGTCAACGCGCAGAAGGTCAGAGATGTCCGAACAGCGTTAGATGAAATCGTCCTTTGAGTGTTCCGACTAGACCCACTTGTGAAATTATCGCTAAATTCTGCTGTCCTGTGATGAAAACCCCTTCGAGAAGACGCTGTTGCTGAAGGACCGGCTACCGTCTCTCAATCTCTTCGTGTTACAATTACACTCCGTCTCAGAAGATGAGCTTAAGTATAGCGCCATCTTGAAGCCTATACTACGATGCTCACATCTTCTCCTCTGCACCCTATCTACCGACTTATGGTCATTTTGCTTTTAAAGCGGCTAAAATGATCGAAGAAGAACGGCGACGAAAACAAACCCAATTTGCATCCGACGGAAGGCAAAACATGGACCTGTTCCAATCTCTCCACTTCCAATCTCTCCACTTCTGCACGTGCCTCATGGGGCAATTGATCGCTTAAGGGAAACCCCCTCTTATTTCCTTTTATCTGCGAAAAGACGGAACGGGCAAATAGGTTACCACAAGAGGTATAAAACCTCGACGGCGTTTTGCAATTTATTTTTGATCCCCCATCTTCATCTTTCGATTGATAAAGATCACAGACTCATCTTCCTCACAACACCACTCTATAACAATAAAAGAACAAAAACAAGTATGGCTACCGTAGAGAAGAGCGGTAACACCTTCTTCATAGACTTCATGTTCGTTCATCGTTTACTTCGTCTGTCGCGTCTACCTTTGTGCTCACTTGACATCTTACCCTTTTCTTACATCGCCTTCCAGGATGGTAAGTATCAAATTCCTTTACCAGCTCATTACCATTCCTTCTTTCACCTTGGAAACTGCCGCTCCCTTCTGGGACGAGCTTACTTTATTGTCTCATCGCTTTGTGTTTATAAGACATTCACTGACAATTTTTCCGCTGTACTCGTTATCGCAGGGTGGAGTAGCAGCTTCTATATCTAAGACAGTTGCTGCACCAATTGAGCGTGTCAAGTGAGTTTCTGCGCAACCTCATGAGCTCGGTTTCATCACTGATGAGTGCGTATGTTTAATGTCTTCCAGGCTCTTGGTCCAGGTCAGACCAGAGTACAAGGGTATTGGAGATGCTTTTGTCAAGACTTATCAAAGTGAAGGTGCTTTGAGTTTCTGGAGGGGTAACGGAGCCAACGTAAGTAGCATAAAACGAAGTGACGTTTCCAAGCGCCGGGTTTGATAAGTTGGAGTTGATACCTTGGTAATTCTCTTCAGGTTATCCGTTATTTCCCAACTCAAGCTTTGAAGTAAGTGATTGATTCCATCATGAGCCGCTTTGTTTCCAATGTTTCAACTGACGTACGTCGCTCTTTTTCTTTGGCTTTCAGCTTTTCCTTGAAAGACTACTTCAAAGCCATGTTCGCATTCAAGAAATCCGATGGCTACTGGCAGTGGTTTGCGGGTAACATCATGTCAGGTGCTGCAGCTGGAGCCACGGGTTCCCTCGTAAGTTACAGTTGGTTCCATAAATACATCGCCCCATATTCGCAACCAACAGTGCTACTACTTTCATCTGACGGCTTATCGCGTGTTACAGTTTGTGTATTCCCTCGACTACGCTCGTACGCGTCTCTCTGCAGACAGTAAGAATGCCAGTAAAGGTGGTGCTAGACAGTACAGTGGTCTTATAGACGTTTACAAGAAGACCCTGGCTGTAAGTGAGGTTTCCTGAACTCATCACACAATGTATCACTTATATTTATTCATGTAAATTACCATCTTCTATTTTTGTGCAGACCGACGGTATTGCCGGCCTCTACAGAGGATTTGGTCCTTCAGTGATTGGAATCATCATCTACCGTGGCTCCTATTTCGGTCTCTACGACTCACTCAAACCAGTCCTCTTGACTGGTTCATTACAAGGAAACTTCTTGGCTTCATTTGCTTTGGGCTGGGGTGTTACCACCTTCGCTGGTCTAGCTGCTTACCCTTTGGATACTGTCAGAAGAAGACAAATGATGACTTCGGGAGAAGCTGTCAAGTACAAGAAGTGAGTACTACAGCTTACAAGTTGTTCAGAGATAGGGAAGACCTGACACGCTCTGAATCTTTTATTAGCTCGATTGATGCCTTCACAAAGATCATGGCTCAAGACGGTGCTAAGGCTCTTTACCGAGGGGCTGGCGCCAACATTTTGAGAGGTGTGGCTTCAGCAGGAGCTCTTTCTCTTTACGATGTCTTCCAAGAGATGGCATTTGGCAAGGTTTACAAGGTGAGTGGCTTGTCAGCGATGGCAACTAAACTAGGATATTTTTCGTCTGCCAACACCCGCATTCTCGATGACTCTAATATTTTCATCTTTTTTAACTGCAGGGTGGATCTGGCTAATTTCAAATGTACCCGGTTTGTTGGAATCCAACAAATTGGAAAACAGGGGCTCAGACACAAATAACGGACACAACAACAACGACATATCTCCGTCGTACAAAACTCTTTCTTTCCTTCTCCCCAACCTAAAATCTAGACACAAAACACCTGAGAATCTAAAATCTAAGCTCTAGATTAACTTTGAGAGGCACTGTTCTGATTTTAATATCTCCGGCAAAAGCAAGTGGCGAAAAACGCATGAGAAAGTCCAGACCTCGTTGGACGGGGAAGTAGCAGTGTGCTCTCAACCGACAACTTTCCCCTTTGCGAAAATGAGCAACAACCAGAGCCCTGTACTGCAAATTCTTCAGCTCCTCTTCAGCTGCTTCTGCTCTGGAAATCAGCAGCAGGGCCAGCAGCAGCAGCAGCAGCAACACTACCCACAGCAGCAACAGGTTAGCTCACTTTTACTTCGCTGAGGGACGATCTTCTTCATACTAAACTGTTATAATTGGATTCTATAGCAATATCAATCTCATCCCCAGGTCAGCTCTATGACTTGGTTACCCTTTAATAGGTCTATGCACTGACACTCGTTCTCCTTGGCGCCGTTTTCTTTTGGAACGTAAATATTCCCTGGCTCGTGGGCGCTTTACAATCAACACCAGCCATCTTACCCACCACCTCAACATCAGCAATACCAACAACAGGCCTCGTATGGTGGACAGCTGCTGTCCACTCAGCCTCCTCCTAATGTCGCCGCCTTCGGACAGATTATTAACCAAAAGTACAGACCTGGAGGACAGGACAACAACATGGCTAACCAGGCAAATCCTAAGTACATGGAGATGAGAGACGCTGCGTGAGTACTTCAATACTGTGTCTCGCTTCTTGCGCTTGCTTTGACATTTGCCCATTATGTCTAGCCGAGCGGCCCACAACCCCCAAGAGAGAAATAGACTGAACGACGAAGCTAGAGACTGGATCTACTTTGGTGAGTCTACTTATGTTCGGGAGGCATACACTGTTCTGCTGGTGTACCTCCCTGCTGGACAGCGCCGCGCACGTTTATTACGAACATATCACTGACTTTATCCCTCAAAATGTTAATTCTAGCCAACAACACCGATTCTCCACCTGGAACCATCGACTTGCACGGTCTCTACGTCAACGAAGGTTAGTCAACCTCTTTCCACCCACTGATTATCCAATGTAGCGCCAAGCGCTAATTTACCTCTCGTATCTCTTTGCAGCTATGGAAAAGAGCGAAGCCGAGATCAAAAACGCTAAACAAACTGGTTCGTTTTCTCAACTCAAGTTCATTGCTGGAAAGGGAAACCACAGTGCGGGACACGTTGCAAAGATTAGACCTGCCCTGGAAGAGCTACTCCAGAAGGAGGGCATTCAGTTCCACGAGGACCCTCACAACATTGGTGTCGTCATCGCCAATTTACGCTAGAGTTAGAGTAGGTCTGTAGACATGGCTAAAAAGTCTAGAGGTGTTTTCTCTGATGTAATTTTAGAAGGTTAATGCTGAGGTGGGATTGAGCTCTGGGTCTACTCTAGAGAAAAAGATGTAGGTACATGTAATGCAACTTTATAGTCCTGGATGATATATTTGGAGGCATTTGTGCAGAAGAGGAGACTTGTAAATTCAGTAAAAATCTTATGGAAAAACAACGGGTCGCTTAAAAAAGAAAGCGCGTCTCGATTGCTTCTCTCCGTCACCGACAGTGACACCCCTTATGCCTTCAGACACCATGTCGTCGTAAGTCCTACACTACATTCACGTATCGTCAAGCTAAAGTTGGATTTTTTTATTTTCCAGCGTTTTGGGGAAAAGAAAGCTTTCTAACTCGACCTACTCCAGAAAAAACACGACAGCTGCCCAGAGGCTGAAAATCAGCAGTTCCAGGTGAGGTTGTTTTAGCCCAAGAACTGAAGGGATCGGTTTCTTGACTGACCCGACTGACCTTTATGGTAGCCCTGGCTTTGCTGGCCCATCCTCCTATAGCGAGCCTTCCAGCGAGAGCGAACCTCCAGCCACACCTGCCCCTCCCTCACGCCCGTCTTCATCCCTCAGCCCACTCGTTGCCTCATCAAATAGCTTAAGTAATACCTCTTCATCACCAATCCGAAACTCTTTGAATGATGATCGCTTTGGGGAGAATTTGGCACCTATTCTTCCTCACCACCTTGCACCCAAAGCCCGTTCCTCCCAATCCGTTTTAAAATCGTTCTTTGCACCCAGCCACCTCCCTAACAACAATTCCTCGTCATCTTCAGCAAAGAAGTCAGTCTCAAAACCAGCTCAACCGAAAGCATCGTCGTCCTCTTCTGGCCCTCGTCAGTCCTACCTAGTTGCTCCTTCCTCAGTCTCTTACGCGTCCTGTAAAACGTGTGGAATGTCCTATCACCCTCTCTTACCTGGTGATCTTGAGCTACACAAGAAACATCATTCTGGGATTGTTGATGGTTTGGAATGGGATATTAATGAGGCGAATGACAAGAGTGTTGCAGTTATCGAAGCTTGGGTCTGTTTGAGGAATGGCGCGGAGGGAAAAATTGTTTGTGTAGATGGAGATGGAGGAAAAGGAAAAGTTGGGCGAAAGGTGAGCACTTCTTGAATTTCCATTGCGACAGTGCTGATAGTGTCTATGGCCATAGATTCGAGCTTTACATCAACAAGTCGATACCCTCTTATCCTCACCCACACTCCCATCGTCAATCTTATCCCAAACCAAAACATTTATCGTCGTCCAAACCAGATCCAAAATTCCCAAATCCAAAGGCAAAGCGAAGGAGAAGATTGTCGGGATGTTGGTCTCACAGCATATCACCTGGGCGATGGAGATAGTTGAGAAGAAGGACATGGACCCTGTTAGTGGGAATGGCATTGTCTGCATTGATGCTGGAAATGATTCAGATGGTGGTGTATTTTGCGCGTGTGTACCTGTCGTCTGTTCACTTGAACAAAACTGTGACAAACTGACATTCCGCGTTGCTTTGCTGCTCTCATTCATTTGTTTAAACTGTAGTCCCGAACGTCTGCCAACTATTTTGGGTGTTCATCGAATCCACACAGCAACCTCATCCACCCACCAAGGAATCGCGACTCTTTTGCTCGACACGGCTTGTAAACACGCGCTCTTTGGTATTCATATAAAAAAGGAGCTGGGAGAAGTTGCTTTCAGTCAGCCTACTGGAAGTGGAAGAGGACTTTTGCAGGCTTGGAGTGGTGGTATGGGGAGAGTCTTCGTTGAAGAAGAATAATTATCCCGGATTTCGATTGCGATGGACTTTTTGTTACTGTGCACTGAAGTATGATGTACTGCAAACTTCGGCCATGCTATACATTATTTATGGGCTGCCGTTTCGTTATGTTGCTGCTATCTGCGCAAGCAGCGCACGTGCCCCCCAGGCCCCCACCTTTCGTCAGTTTGAAAGTAACCTCGTCGTGGGCGCGGAGATACGTCGAACCATCGCAAGACTCCACCAACCATAACCGGTACGCAGTGATCCCTTAGGGGTATCTTGCAATTATGGGCCAGAAAATAGCATGGTTGTACAGCTGACAGTCTTGGCCATTTACGCAGATCCACCTCATGTCGTTGTACCTTTCGACTCTCTTCAGAACAGCCCGCCAGTCTTCAATTCAACGAACCACCGTCAACTTCTTGTACTTCTCAAATAGAAGAACCATGTCTTCCGACGCTGCTGCCCCCCTGGTACTTCCAACACGCTCAGAGACCGGTAAAGTGGCCATTCTGACACTGAACAGGCCAAAGGCTCTCAATGCCCTTTCCTCTGAGCTCATGGCGGCCTTGAACGAAGAGCTTCTCAAAGCTGAGAATGAAGAGGCTGTTGGGTGTGTCGTTATCACTGGGAGTGAGAAGGCTTTTGCTGGTGAGTTTGTTCAATCATCCGTCGTCTGCCCGTGAAACGTAACCGGAAATGAACTGTAACCGCAAAATCTGATAACCCCATTTTTAATTGTGTTGGTACTACTAGCTGGGGCTGATATCAAAGAGATGAAAGATCAGCAGTGTGGGTTGTTTCTGGCCCAGATGTTCAGCCAAATTTGGCACTAACTTCCCACCGGTTATTGACTTCACTGTACAGTCTCCGAAGTCTACAAGAAGAACTTTTTGGCCTCTTGGACTCAGATTACCACTATGCGTAAACCTATCATTGGAGCTGTGTCTGGTGAGTGGCTTGGTCATCTTCTAGTTGCCATGCGCCTCTTGAGAGAAGTTCACCTTAACTTACTTTCAATTCAACAGGGTTTGCTCTCGGTGGCGGCTGTGAACTTGCAATGATGTGAGCAGAATAGACGATCTTTCGAAATGGTGTGCCGACTGACTCCATCATGTTGGCTTGTTCAGGTGCGACATCTTGATCGCTTCTCCAACCGCCAAAGTATGTGACTTGTCTCCCGCTCTACCATATCCTCACTGCTGACAGGGAAACTTCTTTCAATGATTTCGTTTGAGTTATCAGTTTGGACAACCTGAAATCAACCTTGGAATCATTCCAGTGCGTCCCCGCTCCCTTCTTTACTTGAGAAGTACAATAACCGACCTGCTTATTCTCTTTCTGTAGGGTGCTGGCGGAACTCAACGTCTGTTACATGCTTTGGGTAAATCAAGGGCTATGTCGTATGTTCGTAAGTCGCATCACCTATTCAATCCACCAAGCTTTGCCTTGATAATTAGTCAGTGAGTTCATCACTGACTCATCTTCCTTATGGACCTTCCAGTCACTGGAGATATGTGGACTGCCGAGCAAGCGTCCTCTTGGGGATTAGTTTCCCAGGTTTCAAAACCTGGCGAAGGCGAATGCTTGAAGGAAGCAGTTGAGATGGCCGAGAAGATCAGCTCAAAGGGCCGACTCTCCGTCTTGGCTGGGAAGGAAAGTATCAATTATGCCGTCGAGCAGATGGGTCTGGAGAGCGGCTTGAAGTTTGAGAGAAAGGCGTTCCAGAGTTTGTTTGCGACCAGTGATCAGAAGGAAGGCGAGTCCCGACGCTATGAGATAGGGGTCGGCATCACAGATCATGGCTAAATGACTTTCCTTCGAATTTGTAGGAATGGCTGCTTTTGCTGAAAAGAGAAAGGCTGAATTCAAGAACGCTTGATGCAGAAGTGAAGTGCTGTCCATTCTGTCCATTCTGTCCATCTCTTGATAGTGTACGTGCATATCATGGCTGGAGTTGTCATATTACTTGACGACCACCCCCAACGATTCCTCAATCTAATGACCATAATGGAAAAATAAATTCTGACTATTCTATGAATCGGCAAGATCTCGTATGGGCTCCCAAGCTAAGCGCTGGTGAGGTGGCGACCAGCTGTTTCGTGTGCATGACGAGCGAGCTCTTTTTTCCCTTTTTCTCTCCTCCGTACTGATGTTCCCTCGAACCGCACCCTTCCTCAGACACATCGCCCCCAGAGTACATTCCCAAACAAGGAGCATCATGTCTGAAGCTACAAAAACCGGAGCACCAAGAGCCGGCCCAACGGCGTCTTTCAAGGTAGGTCCATCTTCCCTTCAGAGAGGGATTGGAGTCCAGATCTTACCCTCTTCCCACTCTGCTCTAGTTCAACCACACTATGATTAGAGTGGTACGTATTGTATTTCCAAGGACCATCAGCGGCCATTCAAGGCGGTGAATATCGAAAGCTGAATCGTTCCCACATCTGATGTCGCCGAGTAGAAAGACTGGGAGAAATCGGTCAAGTTCTACACTGAAGTGTAAGTCAGCATCCCAGCAAATCATTTTAAGTGGACGGAGAGAAAGAGACTGGTTTGGCTAGGGGTCAGCGAGAAAGGTGGAAGGCCGCTTTTACCGGGTCCAGTCTTTGGTGGACTGACGAGCTTGCTCTTGATCACTTTGCAGCCTAGGTATGGAATTGATCGACAGACATGACGCCTCAGACTTCTCTCTCTTCTTCTTGGGATACGACCACTCCAACGGCGCTCAAACCGCTGAAGAAAAGAAGCTTTACAGAGTGAGTAATGGTCCGTTGGATTTTCAAATGTAATTTCTATTTCCTAATTCACTCCTTACCGTTTCCAGAGCGACAGAGAGTAAGTGAAGTCAACTAAAGGCTGCTCCTACGGTTCTTCTTACGGTTCTTTCCTGCGTCTTATCTAGAGCTCTATTGGAACTCACCTGGAACCACGGAACCGAGAGCGACGCAAGTTTCAAAGGATATGCCAATGGAAATGAAGAGCCAGGCAGAGGATTTGGTCACTTGGCTATCAGTGTTGAGGACATTGATGCGGCCTGCGCTCGATTTGAGGAGCAGGGAGTTACCTTCAAGAAGAAGCTCACTGATGGGAAAATGAGGCACATTGCGTGAGTTTTATTTTTCCTATTTTGTCCGTTATCATATCACATGAGCTACCAGGCACGATTGTGTCTGGAGAGGCTACTGTCAACTTGGCTAGAGACGATAGACAACAGAGCTCGACATAGATTAACCATTGTTTCTGCGCGCAGTTTCATTTTGGACCCAGACAACTACTGGGTTGAGATCATTCCTCAAAAAAGAGAGTTGGGTGGTAAAGCCTGAGAGTTCAGAAGCAGTCAGAGGCGATAAAATCAGCTGCGACGCGCCAGATGATCTGGAAATGAACCCCCAGGTGATCTCAGATCTCGACGTAGATGAATGAAAGGGTTGATGTCATTTTGATTTTGTGCGTAAGAAAAATCACGAAAAGAAAGTCGTTTTCTGGAAAAGTTATTGCGGGGGGGGTCTTGACCCACTTTCTCGATTACACGGCGAGCTGCCAGCGTTGCGTCGCTGAGGTAAGAAAGGAAGAATACTTCGAACCATCCAAGGGTTCCACGTACCACCTAGAACTTCGGTCCTAGGACTTCCCCCCGAACACCAGTATCTTATATATCCACCGGAAAAAAGCCAGCAGGGCTCCCTCTTGCCATCACTTTCTCTGCTTTGGAGCTGATAAATTGGCATTGAAGAGTCGTTCGCCAGTCAGAAAATGAAGGTGCTGCCAGCCTCGTTGCTCAGCTTCCTCTCGGTGTCCATCTTATCATCTCAAGCACAGCATCTAGGACAACCTCTACATGCTTCGAAAGCTGCAAAGAACGTTCTCGAGAGCAAATTGGGCACCGACGGTTACTGCAGCGTGAGTCGCGCTCCTCTTCGCATTTCTTCTCAAATGTTCCCACTGGCCTGGTGGTAACGTTCTTTGGTTCACTTAGCCCTCTGGACCTATAGAGAACACTCTGTGTGAATATGAGACGGTGGAGAAGGTTAATGCTCGACTGTATCCACAGCTAGCGAAACTGGTACAAATGCCTTTCTTCAAATATTACAAAGTCAGCTTCGGCCCTTCATTTTGCCTGTTGGATTCTGCTAATTTGGTCTTTTAACATCTTTGAACTTTCTTGTGTGTCGAACTTGTTTCTTGCTTCCCTTGTCGGTCTTTGTCAGGTCGATTTATTCAAAGAGTGTCCCTTCTGGTACGAAAACGCTTTCTGTATGAACAGGCAATGCGGAGTAGAAACTGCTGATGAGGTAAATGAAGATGTCCTTCTTTTTCTCGTTGCTATGAAGGTGATGACTCAGAACTGACGTTGACTCGCCTCACTTTCGTGCGTCGTAACTGCTCACTGCTCGAATTGGCGATGGAAAATAGGACGATGTACCAGAGAAATGGAGGGAAGAGACATGGGCTTTATCTGCCGTTCATTTGAATGATGATCCGAACGTACGTTCGAAACAAAGCTCTTAGCCTTCTCATATCAGGCACGTAGCTCATACATCATCTCACTCCATCAGCACCAACACACGCTGGCGTGTCAATTCAGAGATAAAGACTTCTGCCAGCTAGATGATGAAAGCGGAGATGGTATGTGCTGTTGTCTTTTGAACCCTTGAACCATCCATAGTCCGTCGTTGCTGACCGATCTTCGTTACCAATGCAATTCCATCATCGTAATCCGAACGACGTCGTCGAACATCATCGACAATGACAACAAAAACCTATTAACATTTAATTAGAGGGGCAATACGTCGATCTAACGATGAACCCAGAACGGTTCACAGGTTATGCTGGCGAGTCCGCTCACAGAGTGTGGAAGGCAATCTACGAAGAAAACTGCTTCGGGCTATCGGAAGCATCAACGGCGAAGGATATGGGACTATCTTCTGCATTCGAAGGACTGAGCCAAGGGTTTGGAACTGAAATGAGAAAGGCTGGATTGGGAGCTGCGTTGAAAGGGAGTCTACCTAAAGAAGAGGTTTGTGTTGAGAAGAAGGTCTACTACCGAATCGTGTCAGGTGAGATTAGCTTCTGTCTTACACAATGTCCTTCTCTGCCCAGTACCTTGGCTGACAGTTATCTTCAGGTCTCCATGCTTCGATATCAACCCACATCTGCAACGAATGGCTAGACCCGGAAACTGGTATCTGGGCTCCATCACTCCAGTGCTTCATCGACAGAGTTGCCACACATCCCGAACGACTCCAGAACATGTACTTCAACGCTGTCATCCTCATGAGAGCCGTCGCTCGAGTCGGTCGCTATCTCGATACGTATGATTTCTCGACGGGCGATTTGGAAATGGATAAAGCAGTGGTATCGACACTCGGTGATATTGTTAGCATGTCTGCAGAAAAGGGACATGGGTTTGATGAAAATGCTATGTTCCACGGTGAAGACGCATACGTGAGTGAAACTTTTTACATTTAAACTCGTATGAACGATGACCCGTTGTGACCCTAATCCTTGCTGTATCCTTTTTTTTCCGATAGTTCCTCAAAGATGATTTCAAGCGCCAGTTCAGGAATGTGTCCCAGATCATGGATTGCGTAGGGTGTGACAAGTGCAGGCTCTGGGGCAAACTCCAGTTCACTGGTGTTGGAACAGCGCTTAAGATCTTATTTGAGCTCGAGGACGAGGAGCTGGAAGAGTAAGTTAATATATCTGGAATTGTGTCTGTTAGTGATTTGCTGCTCTCTTGACTGACGGCGTTGTTGACAGATGGAGATCTCCAGGCATCTTCCAACGAGGAGAAATTGTTGCACTGTTTAACACCCTTCATCGATTATCAGAGTCGTTGAATGCTGTTTCAACGTTCAGAGCGCTGTATGCTGAAACTCAAGAAGAAGCGATAGCTAAACTAGCTGCTGCTTCCAAATCTCTTGTGAGTATCAGAAATCATACCTCTCTTTCTCAAATATTCATGATAACTAATCAGTAATCTTCAATGATATTTTCTGCTCTTCTTCAGCCCGCATCTCCATCACCTTCGCAACGAACAGGGACCGAAAGTCACCGACCGCCGCTTTCAGACACATTGGCCCTTTTGTTATCCCGTGTCAACTCAGTGATGAAAGGTTGTCAATCATCTATTCGAGACTGTATAGAGATTTGTCTCCACCAGTTGCAGGAAGGGTGGTACAAGCGAATGGGAGTTTTGTTTGACAAGCATGAGGGTGTTTGGGTGTCAGGGGAGGACGTAACGACGAAGGGAGATGAGAAAAGGGATGAACTATGACGAAACCTGATAGCATTTAAATGTATTTCTAGATGGAACGAACTTGGACGAGGTTTGCCGTAACAAGGTGTTGCGCAAGTGCGATTCAGGAACAGCGGTTTTAAACCGACACAGTGTGAACTAGCAACTTTGGTATTGAAGTGCAAGTATACCCCATCAAGAATATGTTTTGGATACACCCTCTGCGCACAAAGACACATTTCGATTTCTCTCCCACTTCTCCATCCTTCCGCGAGCTGCAGCCCATAACAGTGAAGGACCTCTTCGCACAATGAGCAGCTCTCAACTCCACGACTTCCCGTCAATCTTGACAATTAAACAGGTCAATATCTACAGTCGACATGGTGGTGAGTTGACCAGGCTGTTTCGCCAAAATGACTCCTTATTCTGACGTAGTCTTCTCCAACAGAACGAAGTCCTGTGAGGGTTCGAATGGAGAGCGTTTTCCCTGCTCGGTGGAATCTGTGTAAAATAGGGAGGCAATTTGATGCTGCAGTGCTCGATAGTACAGGTAGTCGAGCAAATCTGAGGATCCAGAGGGTCGTAGAAGACGGTGAAGGCCAGAAAGCTTTGGATGGTGAATGGTGAGGGTCTTTCAAATGTAATGCTCTCGCACGTACACTGAATGGTTATATTTTAATTAGTCTTCTAGGAGAGCTCACTGACAAAGGACGACAGACGACTTTACAGCTTGGAATGAACTTGAGGAAACGCTACGTCGAGGAGCTTCGCTTGGTACCTGCCATACCGGACCATCAATCCCTCTACTTTAGATCGACTAACATGTGAGTATAAGCTAAGGACTGGTAGTGACTCTAGAGCCTTACCTGTCGCATTGGTTTAGGTCTCGAACGATAGAGTCGCTGCAACAAGTGGTGACTGGTCTCTACCCATCCAAATACCGCCCGCCTTCATGGATCCCAAACATCCTCATCAGAAACATGACTGAAGAAAACCTTCTACCCAATACACTTTCATGCGCTCGGCTGAGACATCTGGACAAGGCGTTCGCCAAAGCGGCAGCCGCAGCATACAACGACACCTTGGTTCCACTGGACCCGATTTTATCCAAGTTCATCGATGGGAAGCCAGTGAGGGTGGATGGATCACCTGCTGCCAGTGGATTGATGGATACCGTAAGGGCTGCTGAGAGTAATGGGATGAAGGTGCCGGAGGAGTTCAACGTTCCTGTGAGCTCTCGATGTTTAAGTAACCATATTCTTTGCTGACTTCGTATCTTACAACCAAACTTCTGTATCATGTTTGCCCCACAGGAAGTACGAAACACACTGGAGAACGCGATATGCGCCGAGTGGTTTGACGGCTATAAGAACCATGAATTCAAGAGGTTAGCGATGGGGCGATTGTTTGGAGACCTTAAGAAGAACATAGAAGGTACCCAAGCTGGAAAGCCTCTCAAAATGGCTATAATGAGCTGTCATGACACGACTCTCGCCGCCATCCTCGCGTCGTTGGATGTGTTTGACAACAAGTAAGGTTCCCCTCTGGTTCCCCTTTTCTTTACTCACCTATTCAGCTTCCTCGGCTTACTCCTGTGTTTCTGTTTTCCAGATGGCCCGACTTTACAGCCCATGTATCCGTAGAGGTCTTCTCGACTCCAGCCCTATCTCAATCCATCATCAGTTCCTTCATTCGAAGGCCCAAACAACAGGGCTATGTGAGAATCAACTACAACAACAACCCTCTGAAGATCCCTGCATGTGCTGGAGAAGCAGACCATCTGCCTGGGCATCCGACTTTCTGTGAGTTCTATTCAGTATTTGCATCTTTGTGGGCATCAGCGCTGATAGCCGAATCGATTACGCAGGTACAATGGAAGCATTTACTAAAACCCTCGATGAGCTCATTCCAAAGAATTGGGTAGAGGAGTGTACGGAGAAGAAGGTGTGAAGAACTGTGGAGTATGCTTTGTTTGCGCACAGCGCGACAGACGTATAGATTGATTCAGGATAAACAGACCTACAATTTACTTTCGGAAGCTTGTGAGCTACAGTTTTCCTTATGCAAATCCCCCAAAGTTCCTTTATTACCAGTTTTTAAAGTTTGTGGCGGAGAAAAAACAAAGCAACAGCGTTGACTTTTTGCAACTACAAAAGCGCAAATAGCAAAGTAGTAGCTCACTTTCCCTTGTGGAATATCGGAAGTTGTTCAGTTCGGTTACTGAGAGTCTTACGATGAAATAAATCATCGTTGGTACCGCGCTTCAAAAATTGACGCTAATTCCAAAGGTGTCTTTCCAACCACATTTTCCACCAAACACTGATTGACGGTTCAAGTGAAGCTGAGGAAACCAATCTTCGTACGTATATTTCTAGGTTGGGCTGCTGCCTCTGTTACCGAATGAGGATTTGACCCAAAGTTTGCGGCTGCTTTGGTCTAGCAGAGCCAAGCTTGGAATCGAAAACGAAATCGTGTCGTCTACAAACGCACCCTCCTCCCAGCAGCAGCAGCAACCCCCCAATCAGAAGGCCAAACATCAGCAGAGCAATCCACAGGAAAATCCCTCTCGGGATTGGTTCAAAGTCGGACTGCCAATGGCCTTGGTAATTGCTGCCTTTGCTCGGGGGTTGGGCCTGACTTCCTCGCCAGCAGCCTTGCCAGGCATGGATGACGTGTCAGGGAACCCAGTCGACAAGATCAGGGTCCTCGTTTTCTGGCTCATTGCTTTCGTCTTAACTGTTGCTTTGGGTGAGTTGCCTTTTGCTTTCCGCGTGCTTCTCCATCCGCTGTGGACGCCATAGCGAGGTGCAAAGGGGACGACGATTGGAAGAACAATGGATGGCCCACTTCAGCTCAATGCTGTGTATATACTTTGTAAGGAAATATAGGAGGTGTCTGTGCAGTTTGGACAATGGCCAAGCGAACAGCATACGTCCTAGAGTCGCTCTCCTCTGTTTAGACTAGGGCGAGTCATCGTGGTGTCAAAATTTGTTAACTTCTACCAGCGCCAGGACTGTCCACATAGGACAGTAGGGTGGGTTATACTGAACGGGTGGTGCTATTGTTCAACATGTAATGATGGGTCAACGTCGTCCCAAATTTTTCCCTTGCTTTTTTGGTTCTCCTACTTTTGTGCCCACGTTTGAAGGTTCGACGCCGTAGAACGTAACCGAATGCTGACTCTACTGTCCCATTATCTTCTACAGCATTTGTTACCAACCCTTCTGAAGCTTCCTTCCGTTCCCACTTGACTGAACTGTCATTTCGTCGACACCTGCGAGAACTGAATCGATCTGGATCATCTTCGTCGTGTTCGAACGGAGAACTTGATCACTTCCCTTCTCTTGCCAGTCAGACCAAACAGCAACAGCAACAAGGTTTGAACTCCAGTAGTAACAAGTCGCACAGGTCTTCGTCTTCTGTCACCCAAAATGGTCACTCGTCTTCGACAATACCTCTGCACAACGACACGGCACCCAGAGCAGCGTCTGATGGTTCACCCCATCGATCAAATTTGGTACCTTTCAGATTTGGGAATAGAGTGTCTATCTCGCTTCGCACACCACGCTACTCGTTCAAAGATTTGGGAATCTTCAGCATCGTCGTCGTCGCCTCCAACCAAGACGGCGCCTGCTCGACAACTGCCAAGAAAGGAATCAATCACCGTCGCGCCAAACCATTAAACAGGCTACACCCGGATAGCTTGGAGGATGACGATGGTGTTCTGTCAGGTGTCTGGTTCTTTGGGATGTTCGGGAAGTGGTGGATCGCTTCAGCAGGAGGACATATGTTTGGTTTAGATCCTAGCAATCTGAAAGGAGACGATGAAATCTCTGGGATTTTGAGCATCAAATCCCTGGATCCGGTTGAAGATATCAAGGGGAAATGTAAGTAGACCGTTATCTGCCGCACTCTCCTGGCTCGTCCCTCGCTGACGATCTCTTAACATTCCAAAAGCACCGAGGAAAAACTCAGATCTTGAATCCGCTGTTTCTTCCTTGTTTCCCTCTGCATTATCCAACTTGTCACCGTCGTCAGCTTTGTCTAACCCTCGCTCTCGTCGGCCCAGCGTTGACGATGGAACAGTGGAATCGATTTTGGTCCCAGACCTTCCTCACGTCTCGCCGTTACGACAACAAACCACAGTACCAGTGCCATCTGAAGAACCAGAACCATTACTTGACCATACCAACATACCTCGACTCAGCGCCGACATACTTGCAGGAAATCCAGTACTCACCGAGCTCACCGCGTCACTTGAAGCTTCAAACGCCGCCAATAACGACCTTCGTTCTCAGCTTGCCCAGGTCACGTTAACAGCCAATTCTCATCATTCCCAACTACAGACGACTCTCGACGATCTTCGCCTGAAGAAGAAGGAGGAAGATGCTGAGCGACTTGACATCAAATCGCGAACGAAAACGTTGGAGGACGGCCGTCGACAGGCTGAAGTACTGAAGAAAGAAGCAGACAAAAAGCTCAAGTTGTCAGAGAGTACAAGGGATGCGATACTGGCTCGTATCGAAGTGCTAGAAAAGGAAATAGAATGTAAAAAAGAAAAGGCTCAAAAACACCAACGGGAAGGTGCGGAGAGCAACGCAACGGTCACGACGAAGAGGGAGGAGATGGTAGAGTTGAGGAAACAGAAGGAGAAGGAGATCATGGAGAAAGAGCACCTGGTTGTTCAACTTGCTGATGCCTCGAGGGGCTTGGCGGTCCGACTTCATGACGAGGAGATCAAGCTGGAGAGAGCAAAGGATGCTGCTCTGGCAAACTTGGAGGCTCGAGAAGTTTTACGAGCTAGCACCAAGACCAACCCAGCGTTCGATCCGTTTGGTCCATCCTCAATCATGGCGACTGCGAACGACTATCCTCAGTACCTCGGCCCCCTTAACACTAAGGCTCTGTTCGACTTGCCAGCTCCTCAACCATCTGTACTCCAACAACGACGCCGACAAGCTCCAGAATTCAATCTACTCAACGTGTCAACAGATGGATCATCTCATGTACAACCATCTTTTTCCTCCAACGACGTTTTCGGATTTCAAGAAAGTCGATCTTCTGCCGAGCCTCATATGAAGTATCACAGCTCGGAACCAACCAACCTCAGGAACTATTCTCACTACCCTGAGCCACACCATCTCGCCCGTCAAGTCAGCCAAGATGGGTTCTCGAGCGAAGATGAGTTAGGGTCTCCAGCAATGTCGGCCTCGTTCACCGCCAACTTGCTTCCCAGTGGATTGTTCCATTCCCTTGAAGGTGAAAGTAACTCATTCGACCAAATGGAACCACCAAGCCCTTACACAGCTCTCTACAGCCGCTCACTTGGTCAGACCTCGTCGTTGAACCTCTGCGACGACGAAGACGATGAGAACCCACACGGCTCAGTACCATCGAACCCATCAAGACGCCCAAGTGTTCTCGAGAACGATATTTTCTTCCCAGCGGAAGATCACTATGTCAAGGAACAACATCCCGAAACCGAGCAGCTTCACCACCAGCATCCACTCTCTCGTCCATCCTCAGGATCTCACGCCTCACCTCGTTCAGTCCTTTCCGACGACCCGCGCTCATATCTCCTCGATCCTTATGAGGAGGCTCTGCAACATGCAAGCATGGAAGCTATCAAAGAACACAGCAATGAGAGCGGCCTGCTTGACTACACTGGCCATGCGGTGATGTCGAAAGATGTGGAGGATGAGGGACATCAAAGTGCTGAAGCCACTACAGGAGACTTTGGTTCACCTCATCTTGGGGACTCCTCCCATGATGATGAAGAAGTCTACAGTGCTGGTCTCTCTCCTGTGTCTTCTCGTCAAGACGGCGTGGATGCGGATGAAAAGTCACCTTCCAAGTTCGCTCCCAAGAGATGGTTTTCCAAGGGTGAACATGGCAACTCCCCCAAGTCTCAAGTTTACATGGACTTGGAGGACCTCAAGTTGAATCCTGATGCTAGGGCATTCAGCTTGAAAGGTCTCTCTGCCCTTGGTCGCTCCCACAGGACCGCTTCGAACCCGTCTTCAATGACCAACGTCAACCACATGAGCGACTTGTCAATCTCGTCCCAGCCCTTCGTTCCATCTCGAACGGTCTCCAACGAATCTTTGCTCCTTCCACCAATCGCGGGATTCCCAGACGCCAGCGCGTCCAATGCGACCAGATTCTTCTCCTCCCTCAGAGCGTTCGCTCCCTCCGCCTCAGAGCGCGAGCAACTTTCTCGAGCTTTGCGTTCTACGAATGGTTCCAGAACGAGCATCGATCATCCTCCTTCACCACCTTACCGTTCATCGTCTCCGACGTTAGTTGTGCCAATGCATATCCCGACTTCGCATGTGCACCAGTTCTCAACTTCTCCACCACAATGGTCAGCTCCCGCCGAGGTCTCCAGGCGTAAAAGTTTCAGGTAAGCTTCCTTTCCTCTTCTGCTTCCTCCCTTTGCACACACACAGCTGACTCACTCTTGAATATTTCAGATTTTTCTCTCTTGGCTCCTCCTTTGGCCGCAACAGAGGTTACCTGGAAGGAGGGGAAGTTGACATGACTGGTAGTCCAACGATCGAAACAAATGAGTTTGCTCCCAGTTGGAAAGAGGCGAAGGAAAAGGCTTCGATCAGTCTCAATGGTGAGGGTGTGAAGGGGGAGTGAAAGGACTGGAGATCGCAGTAAGGGTGGCGGTGTGTGTTCGGTTGGGTTCGTTTGGGTCAAGGAGTGGAGGCTTCTTCTTCTGCTGCTGCCTTTTTGCTTCGAGATCCTTACATTCCTGGATTCGGTTTTCTGAAGTCTTCTTTAAATCTATGACCTTTATTCGTCGGCTTTTGGAGCAGCTCAGCAAGGAGTTCCTCGGTGGGCATTTAGAAGAAGGTGAAAAGAAAGAAAACGAACCTCCCAGGATAAAAAAGCCAACAGAATTCTGCAGTTGGTGGTTCTTGGCAATGAGTACAACAAAGGCATTGCTTGCGCGACACGCTTTGGACGGTGACGCCCACGTTCAATCAAGATTGAAACCTTTTTCAGATCTAGAAGCAACTACTCATTGATCCTTCCTCTCACATTTGGACTCTTTCTGGGACTTCAGCTGATCGGTATTCCTCTTGCCCAAGACGGAGCAGCAAGAGAAGCAAGCGTCTGGGTGAAGTCGCCTCCCCATTCGCCAGCCGGTGAAATTCTTCCAGGAAACGGAACTACTGGGTGCATCAAACTGGATAGATTTGAAAACTCCTTCTTGAGTCATTCGGTAGGTTTTGTCGTGCTCACCAGTAATGGAGATGAGTGTGAAACGGTCGTCTTACCTGTCCCTCGCGTCATGCACAAGTTCGCGCCTCCTCTCTCCTTACAACGTCACTTCCTCCATATCTCTTCAACATGGCAACGGCTTCTTCATTTTATACTGAGTCACTGGATCCTCAGGGTATTGCATTGCCGGGTAAGTGCTATTATTAGCGCATTTTAATGTTTATTGCAAACAAAGGGTTCACCTCGATTTCACCTCGGTTTACTCCTGTAGGTAGGGAAAGCAACCAGCCTGTGGAAGCCAAACTTGGTGTTAGGGATGATTCTGGCGTGTTCCTTAAGGTCCAAAAAGCCAAAGAAGAATCTATTGGTTCTTCTCCACCGCAGCATCAGACCCTGCCTCCTGAAATCTGGCACCAAATCTTCCAACATACAGAGCAATTCAGTCGGAATGAACAGATTCAGTTGATGATGGTCTCCACATGGGTGTACTCTGAAATGCTTCCAATAGTTTATCGCGACATCACGATCCGACGTCCCCAACAATACCAATGCCTCTTCGGTCTCGAACCCGAAGATGCTGAGCTCCTAATAAAATATCCTGCTAAGTTTGAGCGGCACTATCACCTCCAGTGGGCCAGACGAAGAGATGCACTCTCCCACATTATCACCCTTTCAATTCGATGTCCACCTCCCCCACAATTCATCATCTTCGACCAATTTGTCAATCATTGGGAAGACAACTTCGACGCACAAAATCGAATCTACGGCTGTTCGTTTCTGGAAGCTCCCACAAGGCGAATTATATACACGTCTCCATTGTCACGGCTCGAATCCTTCACTATCACTACATCGTCTTGCACCGGTTCCTCTTTGGAGACTTACCTGTTGAGTACGGGAATCAAAGAAGAGCTGGTCAACAACATCCCACTAGCCAAAATGGTATCCAACATCAGACACTTCGCTGTCGTTCGAGATGACCCCTTCAGCTTCTCCGCTCGAAATCCACCCCCAGTCTCTTTTTATACTTCCTCAGCTGACAACCACTACATGCGCCGGTGGACCAATCTAGAAACCTTCAAGTCAATCGGTGGTGTTTTCAAGTACAAAACTAACCCTAATCGTCATTACCAAGATGAAGTTGAGGAAGACGAGGAGCTCGGTCAGCTGGTGGAGGACGAAGAAATTGAGTACTGGCCCGTGATCCCCATCAACAAACTCCCGAAATTATCATTTATCGAGATAGAATGTCGCCCGAGTGACTGGGAACCATCCATCTTCAACTTTCTTCACGAGCTCGCTGACTATGGTCGGTGTGAACACGTCAATGAAGTTAGGTTGATGTCGACATCTCCTTGGCCGGTGCGGAACGGAAGACCTATCCTGCAGCGGAGGAGAAATAAGCTAGTTACGTTGATGGCGTCGGGATCAGGTATTGAGGCGAGTGATTTGGTTAAAGGTTTGTTGAAGCTCAAGTTTCTTGATTTTGTGGAGCGCGTTTAATGAGATGGGCTTCAGTAATTTACTCCCAAGCCCTGGCTCACCATGTTTTTAGAGCATAATGCCTTGTCTGTGTTCCGTACTGCTGAAACTTTGCTGTAGAAGTCAACGGAGCGAGGTTGCGAACGTAGATGGGACATTGGTAATAATGTTGCTCTGCAAAACTTACGTTCGAGCCCTCAACAACATCTGTCATAGTGTAAACAATTTTGTTATTGAAATGAATAGTTATTCACCGCACTTCATGCTCTACAGTAAGATCTCTATGATGTCGCCTCTAACGACTGTGAGACAACAGTTGAGTACTTTTGCGTTTCTAAGAAAGGATGTACCCAAACAAAACCTTCTGGTAGGCATTTGAGGGGGTCTGTGTGTATGGTACGGTGCATGCAGAGTGGACGCTGGTGATTAGTGGTAACACATAGTTCGCTTTTCATTTCGATTGTTCACTTCGTAAGCTTCATTGTGTGGATATCGGCCAGTTTTAACAGAGGAAGATTACAGCGCAATGTCAAAGGACTCGATAACTTCTTCAAATAGTAATAGTGAGCATCAAGAAAGATTCGGCACAAACTGACCAAGGACAAGCGACGATGATGATACAAGAACGAATCTGAAATTTTCACCGAGGTCCTCTATACTCCAGCTCTTACCCAATCCACCTCTTACTTCTCTTCAACCAGCCTTATCTTCGAGAACCCCATCAAATGCGTCCCCAGCAGTCCCTCCTCAGCAGCCTGCTCCCAAATTGCAATTTGCATATCCAGTAGACTCTGAACATATTCCTTTGTGTTGGGTCCCCCAGCGTCCCACTTGTCCGATGAAACGTTGATGGCAGTGATCAATGGTGACTGGCCGTACCGCGCGACAGAGGTGAAGAAGGCTTCGATCTCGGATCGGTTCGCCCAGCTGAGCGGATGCGATGTGAAGGTGATGGACGTGAGGTTGGGGAGGTCCGTCGGAAGGGCACTAGTGGAACAACGGATCAGACAAGTACCAGCATTGCCGAGAGAGCACAAAGATGATAGCTTACCGTCCATAATGGGTGATCACCTCTGGCAGACCTTCCAACAATCCGTGATCCAATAAAAATTCATGCGGTCGAATCACACTTGAAAACCTGAAATCTCCACCGATGCACGTATAACTTTCCAAGTTAACCCAATCCCTCATCGCCCATTGCCCGCTCCTGTCGTTGAAAATGGGTGTCGGGTTGTTGATTGACTTAGGATCATTGTTGCAGATGACCTGGAAGTGCTTAATATTGGCGACAAGCTTGACAAGTGGGATACCAATCTTGATGTCCGACTTCTTGATGACTTCTTCCCCTCCGAGGTACTCGAAATCATCCCCGTCCTCTCCTGACGCCGTCTCTGAGAAGAGCGCCTGGCCTGGCTTGGGCTGGTACCCAATCGAGCAGGACGTCGTCGTCATCTTAAACAGCCGGAGATTCTTGAGCGGATTAACACGAGCGTCGTACAGCCCGAAACGACGGAGGCGAAAGAAGCTCGCAATCTGGAAGTTGCGTGGTGGGGCCGCCTCTAAGCTGAGAGAGCGCGTGTATGATAGACACTTCCGACGGCGTGCTTCCTGTGGGGCGTAATAGTCTTGGAACCCTTGAAGATCAAGGTTTTCGAAATAGGTGTAATCGTCGGAGAGACCGAAGAGCGTCGTGTAATGTTGGGACTTGGTGATAACAATATGGCGGTACATGCGCTTGATGAAAAGATCAAAAACCCATCGACAGACCAACAATATAGGAACCTTTTCAGGAGTTTTTGTATAGTCAGAAAGGTAGGTGAAGATGTGGTATTTGATCTCCTGGGGAAGGTAGGGAAGGGCGGGCGGCAGCGGCAGGGACTGTGGAAGATTGAGAGGTGACTGGGTAATTTGATTTAAATCTAGTGATTGCTGGTTGAAGTTCTGATTATGATTTCTACTATGTTCGTACTCATTGGTGTCAGTTTCGAGATGCTTGACTTGGAGGACGAACTCCCGCTTCTTCATTTCATTTATAGACGCCTGCTGCTGCTGAGGGATTACATCTGTTGCTGAGTGAGACATCCACGAGAGAGAGCTGGAAGCACGAAGACTTACTGGAGCTTCATCCATCAGTTATCAAGGCTGATGTTGTTGTTGCCAAAGAAGAGTAGTTGCTGATATTGATGTCAATTCAGATCGCGGGACGTATATGCTTAGCTTCGAGTGGTCCAGTTGGAAGAAAAGAGAGACAGAGATTCACCAGTGGAGATGAAAGTCAAGTACTTTGAGACGTAGCAAAAGCAAATAGAAGATCCTTCGATTGGATAGCCTTCTCCTATATTCACGCTGCTTGTCGGTGGGGTCTGGGTCAGATTGCTGCTTGTTCAATCTGACAGAAACAAGCCACTAACTGTACTACTAAAGAATATCTGAAGTCCGTGCAAGTTGTATCTGACCTCTCGTCTAATTAGATGGTGGAAGTAGCCAGCTGTGGTCAAAAGGAATCCGGTCAGTCGCCACAGGCCACCTTAAGGCAGACCGTCCCCCCTCGATTTTTCGTCCTATTATAATTCACGGTCTCTTTTGGATGGATATCAACAGGGAGTCGTTAAAGTGGCAAGTGCGCGTTGTAAACAAAATAGCTGTTGGACTGAGAGTAAGATGGGCTGGTGAGACGGCACAGTGTCTGATAGAATTATATATATCGCTGGGCGAGTTAAGAGCTCTTTCCACGTCTAGATTCTTGTTCTATGAAATGGGCCAACTTCAACTTACTAATTGCCTAGACGAAAGAAGCAGCACTCTCATTCGAGCGCGCTGGGTGAAGGTCAGGGCGCGCACCGTCACTCAGACTGCACCCAACCTCTTCAGAATTTTGTCTTACACCTATCGAAGGAAAGGGAAACCTGGCTTAACTGCTCAATCGCTTAATATCAGCTGCGAAGGAGCATAGATGGTGTCGCTGGAGCTTTGGTCGAGGCGCCACGCTATCTATCGACGAGCTCCAGCCAGGAGCCCGACGAAAGCACAGCACGGCGCCTTCTTGTGTCCCTCGTCTGCCACTCGAAAATCCAAGATCCCCCCTTGACAGCTCCACCAGGGCAGATAGCACGGTACAAGGTCAGTAGCCAGGGCCTTCTTCTCCTGAAAATCACTTTGAAGATCAAATAAACCTGACAAAAATGAGTCTGCTGTCCTCTCCATCGCTTTACACAAGCCATGGCTACAGGACAGCAACCACGATGGGCACAGAACTTCCGCTGGGCTCAGGGAACGACAGATGATTCCGCTGCCGCAGCAGCAGCTCAGCCAACCTCTTCAACCAACCTGTTCTCTCGATTCTCATCCTCGATCTCTGGCTACGTTCCGCTGAGGAGTAACGAGCGTAGCAATGAAGAAGAGGCTTACTTTGCATTGAGCAGATGGGAGAGGTCAGTACCATTTCTTTACGTATTGGTGTCGTTGATTCGTCGTCTGATAAATTGTTTGCGTGGTTACAAGATTCCTGGGCTTCCTCGCTTGCATAGTTGGAGGAGGAGTCTGCTTCTTGGTATCCTTCTTGACACTCCCCATCCTGTTGATAAAACCAAGGAAGTTCGCCGTTGCTTTCACCCTAGGATCCATTCTCTTTATGGCTTCGTAAGTTCCAAGTGCAACTCAGCGGAGAACTGAACTCGTTAACCGTTTCATTTTCGTCACTGTAGATTCTTCGTCCTTCAAGGTCCAGTCGCTCAAACTAAGCACCTCATCTCTGCTGAAAGGTTACCCTTCACCGGCGCTTACTTCGGCTCGTTGGGTCTGACGTTGTACTTTGCGCTTGGAGTAAGTTCAAGCCATTGGATGTGCTCCTAGTTCGATAATCTAACGGCCATTCTTTTTATTCAAGGCCAAAAGTTATTTGGGAACCATCATTGCCGCAATCATTCAGGTGGTTGCTCTGCTGTCTTACTTAGCAGCTGTACGTCCATTTCTACCTTCGTTATACCTGATCCTACCTCTGACCAACGCCCCAAAATCTTCTTCTTCTTCTTCTTCTCCTCTGATTAGTACTGTGAGTTGATTTCGTTCCCCTTTTGGTCATCGCTGTGACCTCCAAGCTGACCACTTCTCCTTGCGCAGTCCCTGGCGGTCTCACGACTCTTCGATTCGGTGGTAGCATGGCCTTAAGAGGAGCAGGAAGTTTATTACCAATCTAATCAAGAGAACCCTTCCTTTTCCTGTCTTATGTGATGAAGTACGATTAATTAATTACAAATGCGTGTGTGAAAAATACTACAAACAAACAGTCCTAATCAACTACCAAGCCACTGCTTCTATCAATACACCCATCTTGTCTATTACTTGCAAGCTCAGAAACTTAAGACTGATCCTCCCAAAGCGCCGGATCCATTGCAACGAGCCCATCGACGTCGACGCCTTCAAACATCCTGCCCACCTGCTCCGCAGTGAACTCCTCCGCACCGTCAAACGCGTCCCCCATTCCTTGATGATGGTGCCCATCAGCATCGTTCGTGTAGGTCTCAAATCCGGCAAACTCGTCCCCGCCTATCAGCGCTTCATGTCCTGCCCCACCGTTGCCGCCATCATCCAGCATCGGGTCATCCTCCGCCAGTCGGTGACGAGGATTGGGTTTTCGTTTAGATTTTCGGTTCGTTGAGGGTTCTGCTTCGGTATCGTCGTCATTGTTGTTGTTGTCCGAGGGGAGGTCGTCTTCTTCGTCGTCGTCGTTCACTTTGTTGTCGTTCCAATCACCACCACCACCCTGGCCCATCTCGTCGTCTTCAGCCGGAGTTCCATCACGTTCTGGTTGGTCACCCGTCAGATCTCCCGCCTTGATAATCTTCTTAGGTCGTCCTATTTTCTTCTTGGCTTTAGGCTCCGTCTTTCTGTTGACAGTCTTCGCGCCCTTCGGTCGACCGGCTTTACGTTTAGGTGGAGACGATATACCGCTGCTATCAACTTTAGCAGACTTGATGGTCGCTTTGATGGGTTTAAAAGAGATACGGTGGGATGTGACGGCTAAGGGGTGGAAGACTCTCGAACGGATCGAGGCTGTTTCGCAAAAAAGTACGTTAGAAGATAGGACCAACAGCCAGGAGCACACTATAGAAAAAATTATTAACGTTGGATAGGTCTTTCTCTTTCTTCCTCACCACCTTCAACAACGGAGGCCGCCCGCTGGTACTGTTGTTGCTGGTTCGCCTCGGCAACGCGTTCTTTGAATATGATTTCTGAACCAACGAGTTCTTCGGGACTACCCTTAAAGATCTGATTGTTGAGTTTTAGAAAGGGGGTTGCCGTATCGAGTGCCTGAGAGGAGTCAACAGTGATGGTCAGAGGCAGAAGTGGGGGCGAGCTACATAGTGAAGGGCTTACAATGAGGGAGTAGCTCGAGGCTGCTGAAGGTCCGTGAGTAGCTGATACACCCATTTGAGAAGTATCTCCATGAGTCCCAAAGTCCAAAGTGATGTACATATCCTGTTTGAGACGAAAGCCATAGGGAAATCAGCAGCTGCCTGCCCATAAATCTGAAATTGACTTGGAACAGGCTTACCTCCAATTCTTCCCACTCCTGCTCCTCGACAGCATCTTCACCATCATCTGCAAGTCCGCCGAATTCCTGCGAGAATTTCTCGACATGCTTGAATCCTGTACCAAGGATGGAAGGATTTGAAGAGCCCAGCGCCGCCATTTCTTCCCTTGTGAGAGCGAACGGCTCTTGAGAACCTGGGGTGCTCTCTGCAGTGAATAAGAACCAGATTTAGTCACCGTCAGGTTCTTATGGGTGAACAAGAGCTGTGAACCGTATTTGAGGACGTATTGGTTTGCGGTCTGAATGAACGCGTTTCGAAACTGATGACTTTAGTTTCGACGTGGTTGTAGCAATCATTTGTCATTTATCCATTGGTCGCCGCTCGCCTGCTTTCTTGGTAAAGAACAAATAAAATATGTACCTCTAATCCATTGTACCGTCAGCCTACCTCCATTGACCAAAGCTAGGCTTTTGCGCCGGTACAGTCTTTTTCCCATCCTCATGCTCGACGCCCAGCTCCCTCGGCTGTTCACCCAACCCGCTCAACTGATCCCTCACATCTTCCAGTTCCTTCTTCAGCTCCCTCTCCGAGTTCTCCAATGTCGTAAGATACTCCGTCGGTGTCAGCTGGTGCATGATCGAGTCCGGCAGAACGTAGTTGATCGCGGCCAGCCCGGCGCCGTACCACGATTGTTTTGGCTCCTGAGCTGGTATAGGCGGTGGTGTAGGAGTAAGGGTGTCGGTGACGGGAGTGAGGACTGACTTAGAAGGAGATGAAGACGTGGCTATCGATGTTGATTGTTGCAAGCGTTTCTCCAGCTCTGCGAAAGCTGCTTGAGCATGTCTTCGGGAGTTTTGCTCAAGACCTCTGACGGCGACGACCTCCTCTAGATTTGGGGTTGGATATTCAGCACTAAAACCGGATTTACGCTGTTGGTACTTCAGGCGGTAGACGGCGATGTTGTTGTTGATGGCTTGCCAGCCGAAGCCCGCGGCTGCGCCAACTGCTAAGCCCTGTAGGGTCGCAGGTTTCTTCTTGGTCGAGAGTCCTAAGTATAGGAGAAAGTTATTTTGTTAGTTGCACTACATAAGGATCTCACATTCATTTTACATTACTGACGCCATTGTCGATTTGCTACAGCCAGTAACAGCGCGCCTGACACTGTACTCTCCACCACCCCTCTCCATCGGATATTACTCCAAGTCTCCATCGGAAGATCCACGAGCGATGATGCTGTTTCAGCACCAAGTCTGAAGCGCCGTCGGACGACATCTGGTGTTTCAGGTCCCAGATATAGGTAAAGAGGAATCACGACGACGTCTCGCAGGCCTAGACGAGGCCCAAGTGGAAGAAGAGACCCAGAGTGAGTGGGAAATCTTTCTCAAGTAATAAACATGACAGTGCTCGACTCACAAAGGTAGGAAGCTGAAAAGATTGTGAAATTAGCTCCAACAATCGTAGCCGGACGAAGCGGCGAGATTCCCTGGGCTACACCGACAAGGGTACCAATTCCCACACCAGCCAAAGCTATACATCAGCATGTGAACAACGACATTGATTGAGGGCAATGGTCAGCCAGGATACCAGGAGTGGGGAAAAGGCGAACTAGACAAAACTTACACGACCACATCGCGCCATTCAGAGCTCTGTAACCAGCATCCTGGTCCTGAAGATCAAAGTAACTCACCATTTTGAAGTTTCTGAGGAGCCTGTAAGACAGAAAGGAGCAGTCCGTTGTCAGTCAGCGCGAGCAACTTCAAAAGCGACCAAATGACCCACCCTGCTTGCTCTGAAGCTCCAGCTGTTCCAGAATGCTCCTGTTACCAGTATTCTACTTTCTATGTGAATCTCAGTACAACCCAAATGTTTCTACCCAGCAATGGGATTGGGCCTTATGAGCTGCGCTAAAAAGGATGAATATCAGCAAAAACGTCAGAACAACTGCCGAACTTCAGAAAAAGTGAAATGAGGTACTTACCTTGAACTTTTCAAGCTAGATCTCGACAAATAAGAATTTTTTATATGATTTGGCCAGGCGGTGACCGTGGTTGAATGCCAGTTACCTCGCCGGATTTTCGTGCTTGGTTTCTCCTGTCTGTCAAATACGAGTCCCAAATTCCATTCCTTTCAAGGTTTCCAGCTCTGCCACTTATCTCATTCTACAATAATAAATTAGTAAATCAGGTTTGGATAGCAGAATCCATAGTCAGGGCGGTGCCGTCTGCTGCGTTTGTCTGGGGAGCAGCACTCAGTAATATCAACTACAAAACAGCTCCAACTGCGTCGATTATCCTATTTGGGAATGCTGAGAAGTAATGGTCTTCCCAGGCCTGGAGGAAGTAGCACCTCTCTACCTTCACCATCAGCCTTTCAGCAGCTTCTGTACCCAAGAAATCGCCTGATCTATCCCATAGGCTTCTTTGTCATGCTCCTCATCATGTTCTTCACCTGGTCATCATCAGGGCGCTCCTCTGATATCGGTGCCATGGCTCTGGGGAAATGGGAAGCTCGAGGTGGGAAATTCCCTCAGTGGTATGGAAACAGCGATAAAGTTGGAAAGAGTCCCTGGGACTTCGTTCCTGCAAAAGCTCTGGATAAGAGGAAAACTAGAGTACTGTTCCTTACTGGTGAGTACGCGTCGTGTTGGATAAGTCCTTTAAGTGGAAATCTACTATGTACCAATGATTCTGCGCTTTAAATCCACCTGGTTCACAGATTACAATGACTACCTTTCTCGGATGGACACCATTATCTACGAGGTGCGTAATTTTTTTGTTGGTTCACCTATGTTGTTAGCTCTTCCACCTGACACGCTCGTACCTTTGATGATAATGCCATTCACAATCAGACTGTTGACGCAGCTCTCCGCCATCCTGGTTTGGCAATAGACGTTTACGGACCTCACTGGCAAGGGTGGAATCCACAGAAAAAGATTTCTGAAAACTTGGATGAGAGGTGGGGTTGTGGATACTGGGATCTCGTCATCACTTTTGCTTGGCTTCTAAATAGTGAGCAAAAGAGCCACTCTTTGTTATCAGGGATGATGCTGTGAACCAGCTGCTGACTTCCTTTATGATCTGATAATGCTACAGAGGATGATCCGTTGATGGATGCACCAGGATGTGGTACTGTGTTCCTTCACCAGCTCGGAGACTGTCACGATGGGACACCGACAGGATCATGTATGCAAGACTGGTTCCCATACCAAAGCAACATCACGATAGCGAGGTTTGTCTCTGATTCCTTCTTGGGAGCGTTGTGATCAACGTCTGACGGCAATGTCATTTATCATGTTGCGTTTCATGTTGTCCTTGATGCGTCTGGTCTGACGATTATTCTCTATTTTGGCGCTGGTGCCACCAGGTACGCCTTTGAACTCTCCGAAGTCTTCACATACGATAGAATTATGCATCACTACCCTGGAATGAGGATGCATTTGTTTGGACATAGTCCAGATGGCGCCAAGTGAATAATTCGATTCTTGCTTTCTCCATCGAGTTCAACTGACGCTTGCTCCCTTTTCGTAGCCAATGGAACTTTTACCCTCTACAGAACTTCAAGGATAAGAAGAAAGATGCTGTGGTATTTGGGTATGACGGTACATTCTACCCACTGAGGACCAAAGTGACCTGGGGTGCGTCCGTTCAGCTCATGCAGTTCAAGAGCTTTGTTTACTGATCGGCGCTTCCTCCTGCCCTCTAGCCATCCACAGTGGTCAAACATTCATCGAGCGGCATCCTCATCCAGGTATGTCCGTTTTGACGTTCCACTCAATCTTCCGATCTCTGACGACGCTTGCAACCTGTTGATCACGACTTGAACACTTATAGGGTACGATATTACACCACCAGCTTCTCTTCCACCAGCCAAGACATATCAACCGAACTCTCCACTTTACACAAATCACATCCGCACCCGGGAAGATTTCGCCAGAGGTATGAGGGAGGCCAAGATCTGCGTGTTCGATAGTAGTCTGGAGAGGAAGATGATAAGAAAGTAAGTAATGAAGATTTGAATCGCTTTATGCGTGAATAGGTGACTGACACACGGATCCATGCCATGGGCAGATACGCACAGGCGATGCTGTCTGGTTGCGTGATAGCTGGTGATCTGCCAACGGAGATGGAAGGTAGCGCCTGTAATTTTTACGCATTCTAACTGCTTTCTGCTGACACAATCTTTCTCTTCCTTTTTTGAGAAACATTGCGGCCGTTCGTCATCGAACTGAAACCGTATTGGACCATAGAAGAAATCAACAATGCCATCAAGACCGCCCTCGCTGATCCCAAGGAACTACAACGCAAAGCGTTTGAAGGCTTTATCTACGCTCGCAAGCACCTCACGAATCTTAAGAAAATGGATGACTTCCTGCATTTCTACCAAGACTACCTTCGCGGCGAGAGGGGTTACAAATTCCCGTACGGGTTCTCGATGCGGTGTAGGGCTTACTGGGGCAATGAAGGTGGTTTTAGACCGCCGTGGTGTGGTGATCAGTACTTGGGTCTGGAAGGTCCGGAGGAGTATCAGTGGAGAAATCCGATATAGAAGAAGTACACCAGTTTGAGTTGATTTTGATGATTGCACTGTATTGCCTAGATCACTAAAGTGAGACTCGCTGGTAGCACTGCCTGGTTTGCTCGTATGAAGCGAATCGGGGGGACATCAAACATGAGTGATAAGACATGATAGTAGAAAAGCGTCTTTGCGAGGCGAAACTGAGAAAAAGGAAGAAAAATATGACAAGCTTCAGGGAAAAGTAATAAAATGTATGAGAGCGACAATAGCTCGTAGTGTGATGCTTACATCCCAATTACTGTGCTGAAAGAGGAGTGTGCCAAGGTGTAAACAAGTAAACAAAGGAGAAAGCCACATTTTGTGTCCCACCTCAGTCGCAAAGATCGCCAGGGCCATTGTTTCATACCAGGAAACAGAAAAAGTCATATTCCTTTGATCTAAGGTCTTGGTCAGTTCTTGAGGCTTAACGACAAAATAATGTGTTGAGAAATATTCGTTGCTGCTGTGCTCAAAAACCCAAACAAACGTATCTCCCATCCAAATCTACTTCAAATTCACGAAATCTAGTATAGAGAAGCTCCAGAGAGCTCATATAGAAGGTTTAGACATAGAGTTCAATGGGCATTGGCGTCCGTGAGTCCTCAGCTCTTCCTTTTGGTGCACAATGACATCGTCTGAGGCACGTTTATACTAATTTGCTAAACGCTTTGGCTTGTCACAGCTTTTAGAGGCCTGAAGGGTATCCTAATAGCAGTGCCAATCGTTTATACTGGTGGATGGGTTGGTTACTACCTGGTCAGTCCATTCATAACTTCTTTTCAGCTGACAGTAGCCGGTAGAATGGCTCTAAATCGCCTTTGCATCCATTATTTGCTCCAGTACACGGATTTGTCTCGAAGATCGCATATACACTACAGGAGGAAGGAGTTCGACGAGTACCTTCGCCGGAAGGGGATTTCGAATGCGAATGATGAGTTCTTGAAGGGTGCATCGAGTTTTGATACGATGAGTGAGGAGGATAAAGCAGCGATCAAGAGACGGTTCAACAGTTTGAAAATATGGGGTAGATACGGTGAGTTTTTTTTCTATATACCTGTGTCGAAGGGATGGATCTGATAAATTTCGATCTGTAGTGAATCCGTTTGCGGAGTGGAAAGTCTAATCTGCTTCCCCGGTTCCTGTCACTTCTGTCGCTTACAGCCCCTTTTCATATTCAGGCATGAACAAGGAGCATGGGAATGGTTCCTCTGGAAACTTATCTTAACACCTCTCTCAAACATCCTTCCCTTCGGTTCGTACCAGCAATTATCGCCAGAAGACTGCCCTCCAGCAGACGAAGTGCCCAACTTCAACCTTCTCTTCCCCGGTGGGGGGAATCTAAAACGGAGTGCTACAAGCTTCAACTATACTTGGATAGGCCAGTCGACGTCGTATGTTCAGCTGAGAGGTCTTTCGATCTTGACCGATCCGATCTTCAGTGAAAGGACTCTGGACTCGACACTGGCACCAAAGAGACTCCATCCGACACCCTGCAATATTGAAGATCTGAAGACAATTGATTTGGTTGTTGTATCTCGTAAATTCTCTTGACATCCTTTTCAATTTTGCACCTGCGTTCCTAACTTCGTCCCATTCTTGGGCTCATCTTCGTCACAGACAACCACTTTGATCACTTAGACATCGAGGCTGTGAAGAAAATTGGAAACAAAGCACGCTGGATCGTGCCTCTCGGCGTTAAGCGCTGGTTCTTAGAACAAGGTGTCACCAACGTAACCGAGCTCGACTGGTGGGAATCTACTACGCACCCGTCGCCCATAAACGCCAATGAAACATATATTATCTCAGCGGCGCCAACGATGCATTGGTCTGGCCGCTCGCCGCTTGATACGAACCGCTCCTTGTGGTGCTCGTTCCAGATCAAGCATGTGCAGAGCGGGGAGAGCTTCTTTCATGCTGGAGACACAGGTTATAGCAAGGGTTTGTGGAAGGCAGTTGGACAGGTCTTGGGTGCGAATACAGTTGCTGCAATCCCGTGAGTTGATCTTGTCTTGGAAGCGACCAGAGGTGAAGTTGACGAATAATGCTTGTCAGAATTGGAAGCTATGGTCCACGATGGCATGTGAGTGAAAGAATCTCAGATAGATATCTGGTATTGGTACAACTTCGCTGGAACCATGCTAATACGGTTTCTGCTCCTGTGACTTGCAGCTTTACCTTCATCACACCGATCCAGGTAGCCTTACAAGGTTTCTCTTCTGATCCTCTTTTGAACTATACTGACTTTCGCTCCCTTTCAGCTGGTGCTTTGGAAATCAGTTATGATATAGGAGCAGAGAAATCATACGCAGTCCACCGTATGTTCTCATCCTCATTTTCAATTTCGCGTTCGATCTAACTACTGACAGTTCTTTGCTCTCAATCTCAATCAGACAACACTTTCAACATGTCGGGTCAGTGTTTCCTCCTTAATATACATTACCCAATGACTCTTTGTTACTGAGGTCTGTCTCTTTTTCTTTTAATCAACGCTCTGTCGCCCTATAGATGAACCACCAGAACTCGCCCCGTTAGACCTCAAGATTGCGAAAAAGAAACGAGGGGATGTGAAGCCTGGGGTGATGGATGTTGTTCCCGTTGGTCGAACAGTTGAAGTTAAGGCCCTTGACAAGTTAATGGTGTTTACGTCGTAATGACTTGTTCATATTTATATCGACTATAATGACAGGTTCATGCGATTGATTGATGAAACTATAACGGAGTGAGAAAGCTCCAGTACAGACAACAATTTTCCAATAAATTAAATTCCCAGCTCAGAATGGTACGATTGTTTGATGAAGGAAATCGGGGTTTTCCTTGAGCGAAGGTGTAACAAGATCAGCTGCTGCACTTCGTCATTCTATCGTAAGACCACGACTACCAGAAGCTATTCTTGGACGGTCGTTCTTTAAGGAGACGTCCCGGTCTATTTGGAGCTCTAAAACCGGCGGAGTTCCTGCGACTCGAAAAACTCGGTGAATGATGGTGGTGTAAGTGGCACCACAAACCGCTTGCGCTATGATTAGAGATTCCACAGATTTCAAGACATGACGACTGTTCTCTCACCCGGGCTTCTATGAACCATCTGCCATGAGTAACGCCATGATTTGTGATCATGAGGATTGTGTATTAAAAAAGGGCCCTGTGTTTACTTTTCTGGCTATTGGGCGCGGGGGCCGCCGGCTCACATTGGTCGCACTTTTTTTTTGGTGTGCTTCGTACCCCGAGAAGGTGAACCATTATTGGGTCCACATCTCAAGCCAGAGATCTCACTAAGACACGAGGAACGACAGTAATGCCTGTCAAGCTTCGCACTGGCAATGCCCACAGGGAAGAGAGTGAACATCTCATAGGAACGAAACCAAATGTTCCTCTAACCTTCTTGGGGAGTCTCTTGCTGGAAACGAAAGAAAGAAAAGCCTCGTCATCAAAACGAAAACGATCTGCAGTCCGAAGTCCAGCCTTGAGACGGTTCGATCACATTGCGCTCACCTTGCACGCCGTAAATTGCAGTTTGCCACCAACTCTACCTTGCTTCCGCCGCCGATTGAGCAATTTGGTATCCACAACGGCCCATCAGAGCAGAAAACGAATCACAAATCTATCACAGGTATAAAAAGCCAGCTGGTCCTCTGG
>MVAQ01000097.1:0-72375 GCA_014825775.1 Krasilnikovozyma curviuscula | reverse complement strand
TGTCGCAGCTCCTCGCTGTAGCCACTAGTTCTTCTTTTACAAATACCTTGAATCTCAGTTATGACTGTCATCTTGATCTTCATCTATTTCTTAATAATTCCTTATTATCGTAATAATAACATCCCCGTGAACCTGAACATTTCTCTACGATCGAAAGATTTTATACCTATCGTATACAACTTCTCTAATGCTTGAAAGCTGACGACTCAACCATCTTCCAGTAAGCTTCCTTTGTTGACTTTCTCCATGACTTACCCCAGATCATGACTGGGATGAAAGTAAGGGTAATAGCCATTCCAATGAAGCCAGCAGAGATGAAGCAGTTCTTGTAGCCAATTTCTAGCCATGGTGAGATGGCGTAGCCTTTTTTATAGAAAAGAAGAGTTGAGAATAGCGTCAGTTAGTGACAGGTTCGATAAAAGGACTCGGGGGTAACACTAACCGATAGCGAAGGAGAGACAGTTTCTGACAATGACCACAGCAATGATAACTTCACCACCAAGTTCTCTCATACTAATGTGGAGCATTGAAAATAGAAATGTTAAGAGACCGTGGGATGCCTTAAGATGGGTGCTGCTCACTCACCTGTCGAAACAATAGGAAAGTGTAAATGTTGCCATCACACCGTTTACACAGCCTATGAAGCCCATCCCAAAAGCAAGGAGGATCCAGCTTGAAGTAAGAAGCCAAACGTCAGCTTGAGAACCGCAAAGTGTAGCAGTGCCAGAACTCACTGTCTCTCGTAGTAAGCACCAACTCCCCACATGATCAGTCCAGAGGGAACTAGAATAGAAGGAATGATCATCAAGATCAACCTCTGTTCTGGCTCTCTGACACCGCCATTCTTTCGCGCAGCGTAAAGGGCATACTTATCGCCCCCCCAACCTGCGCCGATACCACCAATGAAGACTCCTATGAGGGCAGCGATGTACATGAGACCACCGCTGGAGGTGCTGAAGTTGTATGGCGGGTTCGACAAGATGAGCGATTCAGTCGCGTTGAGCACTAGACAATGAGATTTCAGCTATGAGGTTGGAAGAGATGGAAATATAAGGGCAGCAGCAAAACTGACCATTGTACCACACCAAGCTGGAACCGTATGCGAATCCAGTCCAGAGCACGACAGGAAAGCGTACAATCAGGAACAATGGTCTCCACATCACTAAAAATAAACATGTGACATTGGTCAATCACAGCAGTCTCTTCCCTCAAAGAGTGCTGACTCACTGGTGAACAAAGATTTTGTAGTAGCCCATCTTTCTTGAAACATTCCCATCTTGGAAATGAAGGATTTTGGATTGCCAACAAGCTCTCTCTCCATCCCCGAATGGATCACAACGGCAGCATGATTCTTCTTTTCTTCAGTCGAAGAGACATCGCCAGTGGGAGTCATGACCCGATCTACAAAGTCTCTGGTGTAGTTCGTCTCTTCCATGAAGAAGAAGAGGAAGACGAAGGCAGCGAAAGAGACAGCAGCAGACTTGAATAGGACGCGCAACAGTCAGACCCTCGGTTGCGTCTGTGAAGTTCACGGCAAAGACAGCGGCTTACCCATCGCATGGTGTTGACCCATCCAATACCGTCGTACACAAAACCAGACAGCACAGGAGCAAGGTAGTTACTTCCAAAGAGCAGCAAAGAGTATAGGCCAAGGCTATTGTATGAACGAAGGAGGTGAAAGATCAGAGTAGCCCTATCACCATTGCTTCTGCAGAGGAAGAACTAACTAGTAGCCTCTCTCATGAGCGAAGAAAATCTGAGAGATCGCAACTTCACAGAGAGACTCGCATGGCGCGAGGACGATACCACTGATGATCTTCATCCCAATCCATGCACCTTCAGAGCTGATCTGGAAAGGAGCCGACAGTGTTAGTCTTATCAAAGGATACAAAGACGTCGAGAAGTCTATGGTCCACTTACGTAGGTTGTCCAAATCGACATGAAACCGGTAGCCAGGGTGGCGAAGAGAAAAACAGGTCTATTGCCGAACGCGAAAGCCAGAGGAAGCATGACTAGCCCTCCCAGTCCAAGGAAGAGGAAAAAATAACCTGTTCCAGCATTGAGCGTGCTACGATTGCAAGAAGAATCAAAGTTAGGTTGGACGAGTAACTGCAGAAGACTCTGCATAACTTACGAGAGAGGGATACCAGTGTCTTCCACCACAGCTTCGAGGAGGGAATAAATGACACAGACTGAAACTCCTGTCCAAGAAACGAAAACGTAGGTGCAAGTAACCGACATCATCTGGAAGGATCAAAGTCAACACACCACATGCGCGTCATCATTGAAATTGTTCAAAGACTCACCTTGCGGAACTTGGACCAGTTGAGAGGGTCATTGACATCGTTGGATGGCACTGGATCCAATACCACGTCTCCAATGTCAGAAGCATGGGCGACAGACCGTTCAAGGTCGTTGACTTCCTCCGTGAGCTTGAGGGATCCGGGAATCCCGTCGATATATTGCGAATGCGGCTCAACGAGCATGATGGTGGGCTGAATGAGAAAAGAAGTAGATTGTGAGAAAAGAAAAGGTCGTCCTTTATATGGATGAATGATGATAAGTGCCAGGGTGCCATGTAGACCCCAGTCGCAGTCGCATAGGCGGCAAGCGCTTATTCAGACAAAAAAAAATAGGCGACTCGGTTCAATGGCGGAGAAAGGAAAGTCGGAAGAGATCCTGCAGCACCGTTGTATTACCTCAACTCAAGACTTTCGAAGGGGAACCTCTCTTGCTTGTTTGCTGCCGCTGTTCTTTTCTCGTTGCGCGCCGTCGCCGAAATCGATCTCAGTCGTGTAGAGATATTTCGGGTCAGGGGGACTTCAGATCTTTAGACGTTGACCTGTAAACACATCACTCAGGATGGTATTGTCAAGCTACATATCTGTTGCTACAGCTGGAGCTTCGGTTAGAATCCCAACTGGAATCTACATCAACGGCGGTTAGCATACCTCCTGGCGGCAGCTCTCGACTTCCAACTAGCTTACTCCCAAATTTTTCACCTTATTTTCTCTTCTCAGAATGGTGTCAGGGATCAGGAGAAACTCTCAAGTCCATCAATCCAGCAACTGAAGAGGTTATTGCTGAAATCTCAACTGCTTCACCAGAGGATGTCGACCGGGCAGTCAAGACAGCTAGAGTCGCCTTTAACACCACTTGGGGTGAGTTTTTTTCAGCTGTAGTTGTCTTCTGGAAATGTCTGAGTTCTGAGTTTTTGTTTCTGGCTCAGGTCTGAACGTTCCTGGGGTCGAAAGAGGCCGCTTGTTGTACCAATATGCAGATGTGAGTTATACTTTCGTCCGATACTCAAGAAAGCATTGAGACTGATCTCCTCCGGGTCTACTATTAGGTGATCGAAAAACACTTGGACGAACTCACTCTCCTGGAAACTGCAGATGGTGGAAAGCCTAGCCAATGGGCGAGGAGCGATATCACCAGCTCCGTTGACTGTCTTCGATACTACGCTGGTGCGGCTGACAAGATCCACGGCAGCACCATCGAGGTTGGAGAAACCGTCAAGACTGTTACTGCACGAAAAGAACCCAAAGGTATGTACGCCCGGAGGTTTGTTGATCTGACTTGATCTTGTTCGTTGTTGATTCGTTCCTCTGCTGTGTACCATCCTGGTTTGACCTTTTTAATGTCGCAGGTGTTGTCGCGCAGATTATCCCTTGGAACTTTCCTGTCAAGATGTGGGCTTGGAAGATCGCTCCTGCTCTCGTACGTTCATTTGCGGCCACCAAACTCTCGAAGCTAGATGTTGACAATTCCAACATCTTTTTTATGCTTCTGTCCAGGCTGCAGGGTGCTGTATCATCTTCAAGCCAGCTGAAAATACTCCTCTGACGGTCCTCAGGCTAACGGAGCTCATGACTGGCATTTTCCCACCTGGAGTCTTCTCCCTGATGAACGGACTCGGTACGGTGACTGGTCAAGCTATAGCTGAGCATATGGATATTGATAAAGTAAGTTTGTACGTCTTTCTTTCGACAGGTAATCACTACTTCTAACGCATCGCTCTGCTTCTCCTTCAGATTGCTTTCGTGAGTCTTCATCGCAGGACCAGCTAGCTCATAGAGTTTGCAAGACTAAACAAACACTTACCCTCACAGACTGGATCTACTGCCGTTGGCAAACATATCGCCTCCGTCGCCGCCAAATCCAACCTTAAGACGGTTTCCCTTGAGCTCGGTGGCAAATCTCCAAATATCGTCTTCGAGAGCGCCAACCTCCAAGAAGCTGCTCGTTGGGCGGCGTTCGGCACGTTCGAGACCTCCGGTCAGAGCTGCATCCTCGGCTCCAGAGTGCTCGTTCAGGACAAGGTATATGACGAGTTTCTCAAGCTCTTTGTTGAGGCGACGAAAGAGGTCAAGGTTGGCACGGATGAAAATGCGTTCTATGGCGCGCTCATCTCAAAGGTTCAGTTCGACAAGGTCATGAACTACATCGCTATCGGCAAGAAGGAGGCTAAGCTGGAGACTGGTGGTGAGAGGGCACACCCAAAAGGCTACTACGTCCAACCGACAGTCTTCTCAGGGGTCACGAATGACATGCAGATTGCGCGCGAGGAAATCTTTGGCCCCGTCGTCTGTGAGTGTCGTCAATGTTCTTTGCCATTTGACTGGATCGCTGACTTGAATAAAAAATCCAAAAACCAATAAATAATAAAATACAGGTCTCATCAAATTCTCGACGGAAGAAGAAGCTATTCAGATCGCGAACGACACAGAGTATGGATTGGCTGCAGGAATCAACTCAATGGATGCCGCTCAGATCCCACGGGTGTCAAGACAGCTCAAAGCTGGTTCTCTCTGGGTAAGTCTGAAACAGTACCTAAGGAATATGATGAGATACGATCTGATTGGTGTTTTGTTCGACCAGATCAACCAATACTGCTCTCTCCACAGCAACGTTCCTTTTGGCGGTTACAAGGCAAGCGGTTGGGGACGAGAACTCGGGATGGGTGGGTTAGACGCATACCTCGACATTAAATCCACCCATCATTATTTCGGCCCCGCTATCAAATGGCCTTTCAAACTTTGAAAAGGTAGAAACTACTTGTTGACATCAGTGTCGAGATCAGACGCTAGACCTGCTTTTTCCTGGCCTTTCTTGGACCAATTCTTTATGTACTGATAGGTAGCATGTCAAGATATTGATGGATAGTAGAATTTCATGTAGCGGAAAATATGCGATCATTCGACGACCTGCGCAAGTATAGCGCAAGCCACCCACCTCTTTCCAACGATCAACATTTCATCTTAACCTCAACTCTCACACCTCTTCCAAACTATCCGAGGCTCAGAAGCTGTAAATAAAATAAAACAACCATAATGCCTACTCGCATTCTCATAGTCGGCATTTCTGGTACGCTGGCCTACGGTAGCACACGGATGCCCCTTCGCACTGACACATGGTTTCCCGCCAATCTAAATACTCAAAGGTGCTGGGAAGACAACACTAGCCAGTAATCTTGGTAATATGCTCAAGATCCCTGTGCTGAAGCTCGACGAGGTCCACTGGTACGGCGAATGGAAGGAAGTCTCGAAGGAGGAAATGAGAATAAAGGTCAAGGCTTTCACGGACGCTCATGAGAACTGGGTTATCGATGGGAACTACACAAATCAGATTGGAGACATCTTGGAAGTGATGGCTACCAGAGTGCTCTGTGAGTGTCTGCTCGTTTACTTTCTCCCCAGCAGCGAAACAAATTGACCTGGGTTTGGACCAGTTCTCGACATCCCATTTCTCGTAGTTCTCTACAGGATCATCGTGAGGTGCTTCTACAGGGCTATCTTTTCTGTGCCAATCTCACCGGTCCTCCCCGGCTGCGTCGAGTCGTTCTACCAAGTGAGTGAGCGAGCGGAAGGTGATTGCGTGTTACTATTTTGAGAAGGATCTGACCAGCGCCTTTTGCTTATTCCTCCGGCAGACCTTCTTCACAGACAACTCGATGCTATTGTGGGTATGGAAGATGCATGCGGTCAAACGGCAGCAATTGCTGACCAAGGCGAAAGCCGATCCTTCCAAATGGAGAGTCGTCACTTGGACAGAGACGAAGAGGGCTGAATGGATGGACAGGGCAGTCTGTTGAAGGCGCCAGGGCCGCAGAGACGGGGCAATAGGTGTTGTATTGGGGCAGTTCATGCATGCATAGTTAGTAACGGTCCTCTCCCGCACCTTCAATTATCGCTTCGCATGCGCTGACGCTGTAATACATGAGCAGATCAGGAAGAGATTTGCGATTTACTGCGTTACTCTGTTACTGTGTCAAGTTTCTCTGGTGCTGCTATCCGCAACTCGTTCGCAGCACGACTGCAGGTGTATGCTTCTCTGGAGAACGCATCGGGAAACTCGCAGTAGTTAACAAGAGGCCGAGACAGACTCACATAACTAACTGAACCTCACCCACCACTTGACCCACGTAATCATCAGGGCAAATCTGCGCGCGCTGGAACGCGTGCTCCCGAAGCGAAGGCAACCCGGAAATGGCCCTGCGCATTAAGCTGTCGCCTCATCACCTCCGTCTCAGCACATCCACTACATACAGCTAATGGACGCAACTGGAGATATCTTATCCTTGCCTGACGGGACTGCCAATATGCGTCAGGTTGGATACCGACGCAGTGTGGGTGAGCCTTTCGCTTTCTGGCGTCCCGATACGTACAGCCCAATTTTACAACACTTAGATAGTTCTATGTTCAGGACCACTAGTTACTACTTGTTTTCGTATTTACCCATGGTTTTCGAGATACAATCAATCTTAACTTCGTGATTTGACAGGTTCGCGGTTCCTTTGCTACATTAGAGTTCGAGCGAACGGTTCAGCTGCAATGTTTCGATTCGCATGAGCTTTGCATGGGTGCAAGAATAGATGGATTAGGAGTAACTGTGAGTCACTTTATTATTAAACATTCGTATGGGATTCCTTGAACAGAAAGTTTTAGCTAGTTACGTCGTGTCTTGATTTCTGACCTTTCCGCGCCGACTGCGTTTGACTACCAGAGGAACCGAGAATTCGTAATTTACCTCAAGCTATTTTTCTTCTTATGCTAGGCATTTGGAAATTGTGGGACTGGTACACCTTCAGAAACCGAGCAGTTGGGACGCTCGTGTGAGTAAGTTCCTCCGCCTGCTTCCACCATTTTCTGCGCATCAAGTTCGCTCACAATATTTACTTCCTTCCCAGAACATCTCGCTTCATGTTGACATGCAAGAAATGGTATAAATTGACACTACGGAAAAGATGCTACTCTCCTTACTATCGCCCAACAACTCGCACTTCATCACGATATTCCCACGACCACTTCGACCATGAAGTTTCTCGCTCTCTATACCTCCCTTCTTTTCGCCTACGGCGTGGCCGCTCAGACTTCTCTCCTATGTGCTCAGCTAGATGTTCTTGAAAGTAACATCTGTCTCTGTGCTGTGAACGGAGGGTACACTACAGGCTCGTTGCTCACAATCGCCGACACCGTTAGCTCGACGTGTGACAACAGTCCACCACTCCTCGACGCCGTTATCTGTCTCGTAGCTGATGTTGTTGGTGGTGCGCTATCGGTTGTTGATACCCTTGTCAACCTTCTGGGTCTCGGAGGTGTGAGTCGGGTAGTGCATCGCAACGCAGTGATGTATGGGTGGTTCTAACTTTTCTCCCCATTTCCAACTACAGCTCATCAGTTCCTCAAATGCTCAAACAAGCTGTACTATCCCTGCTAATGCCGAGATCACCACAGAAAACTGTAGCAATGGTTAGTATCCAGTCCTGTCATCTGGCTTATTTGTGATCGATCTCGCGCGCCTTTGACTTAAACTGACAGTCTTCAACTGGAGCACAGACTGCAGCTTCACATGCACTTCTCCATACGTCCAATGCGGACAAGTGTGTATTGATCCAACTTCCCAAACTTGCGTTTCCAATGTCCCGGTCAGGAGGAGAAAGCGTGGATTGGCCTGTGAAGCTCCGATGGTTTCTTGCTCTGTTGGAAACGCAAACAGTAAAAAGTCTGGAGGATATGAGTGTTTAGATATCAGTAAGTAGCCACGGATATCTGTTTGCGAGTGTCGATCAAGTTGGCTGACTGGTCATTTTCGCAGCATCTAACATTGAGTCGTGTGGGGGATGCCCACACCCTCGTGCGGGGCAATCTCAAGGTTTCGACTGCACCGCTATTGATGGAGTCGCAGATGTTGCTTGGTAAGTTCTCTTCCATTCAGTGCATATGTGCCACCTCTTGATGCTGATACTTGTGTGTCGCTGTCCTCAGCTTATCAGGATCTTGTGTCGTCAATAGCTGCATGAGAGGTTACAGAGTAGCTCTCAACGGAACTGCATGTGAACCTACCGCCATGTATTTGGGTGGAAGTCTTGCTGCCTCCTTTTGGGCGGAACAACTGAGAGATTTGAAGAAGTAACCGTTTATTTGTTTTCTTTGCTCAGTTTCGTCTATTTTTAATATCCAGTATAGAATTTTTATATCAGAATAGGTGATCCTATTGTAGACAGAACCTCTCTCCAGTGCTTTCCGTTTGTCCAGACCTCAGAGAGGACATGCAGCGCACCTCGGGGAGAAGCCGAGCCCTTCCATCCTGTCCGCGTAACGAATAGCTTGAACCGATCGCGGTCTGCCCCCAAAGCGGAGTTTCCTGCTATTACTAGTACAACAAGAAGGCCAACCTCAGTTGTGAGAGGTATCAGAGGAAGAGCTGAGAGGATAGATCGAACGCAAGCCTAATAAAGTTGAGAGTTAAAGACGGAAAGCATAACCAAGCAGTGATTTTAGAATTTACCTGAACCCGATGATCAATCGGTGGAAGCTCAAACACTTCTCGAAGAAGAAGTAGACGCAATGCATGGAAATAGGCCTGGGACCAAAAGAACGATCAGTTTCATTACTCAAACGAGAGCATATCTCAACGTACGATTCTTCCTATGAACACCCTCATCTCATCAAGAGAGGGTTCTTCGAAAGCATTCGGCGAAGTAAGAGCATCTAGTGATGCTTCCAGTTCGAGCGCATCAGCCTGCACCTCGATTTGCTCCCCGAGCCCCAAATCGCCCATTTTCTTGAGCTCGTCGTGCCTGGCGAGCAGTGATAGCGCTTTAGCACAAGTAAGCCAGACCTCCTTTTTAATACCAAGAATGGAAACTACCGCGACTTCATCCTCATCACTTGTGGGTACTTCTTTCCAGAGAAGCTTCGACAGGTCGGGTGTTAGGAGCGGGAGTAGAGCCGGATTAGAGAAGCACCAAAGAATCTGGTAGACTGAGACGAGATTGATGAAAAAATTGTAGCGGGGTGATGTTATGCTTGGCGAAGTGGTTGAGTGCAGGTAGAATGTGGTAGCACGGTGAAGAGTCGGTAGCAGTTTGACATCGCCGTCGAGGACGGAGTTGAGTGTTAGCTGTTCAGAAGACGGAAGTTTAGTAAACATGAAGGAATAAAAACAAGACATTTGGGCAACTCTTACCATTGCTAGAGTGCATGCGATCAACTCTTTGTCACCAGCCTCGGCCCCTGAGGAACCCTTGTTCATCATTTGACTCATCAATCTGACTGCCAGCCCTTTGTGCCTTGCTATTTTCACCTCCAACTCTCCTATTTCCTCTTGATTCGCATTCGTGCTCAATGAAAGATTCCGTCGATGTGTTGCAGAGAGAGATAGAACACCATGGAAAGCTGGATTGGATTCCTTGTTGGCCGAGCCCAACAGCGCCAGAGGGATGAAATAGAGTCTGAGAGGGTCCTTCCCGACGATGTTGGTCTCACACTGAGCGCTGAAAGAGGAGGCGAACATCACGTAGTGGTAGAATAGACGGAGGTCGACTTGGTCGAGAGACGCCAGGAAGGTGGAGATCTGGATATGAGTGAGGGTGACGGAGTAGTTAGGTGAAGAGAGAAGATCGAGGAGAGAGGATATCACCACCCCTTTATCGGATGGTATTGAAGCCAGATTTTCTCGTGGGTTGAAGAATAGAGTCAGAGGTTCGATTAGAGAGGTTGAAGAACCGGACGTCGCTGTTGCTGGAGAAGGTTCGGTTTGGTCTGATAGTCCGCCTGCGGGAGTTGCTGCTACTGCATCCAGTGAATGAGGTTGGAATTCTTCTATTTTAGCGGGTGAGTCTACTGGAGGTGCCCTGAAAAGAAAATGGACCACAGATGGGTTTCGTCACACTTATGTTGACAGGTTCAGCATACGAGGAAACAACTGACGAAGGCGGTCTCGGAGAGGGGAACGGCAGCGGGTTGGTGTTGAAGAAGAAGTCATTGTGTGATCCAAAGAAATCGAATGATGATATTGGTGAGGGCACAGCACTGATGAGGAAATAGGTTAGTAGCGTTCAAACGTCTCTCCTCGAGTGCAGCGGGCAACGACCTACTTGGTGTTGAACATGACGTTGTTGTCCATTCCAGCTAGTGAGTTGTAGTCTGATGAAAAATCTGATATTGCAGTTGAGAGGTGAGCTGTATGCGCTATCGCAGGTGACGCTTGAACGACAGCCTGGCTGTCAGCTGCTGGTGTCCTCCTCGGCGGTACGCTCTCTTCCCTTTGTTGGGCTAATTGCAAACCTCTAGATCTTTTGAAGTCTTTTGGCCTATCCTGGATATGGTGAACAGCGTCAGGAATCTGAGCTCTGGATATAGTCGAGGTTTCGCTGAAACGTACGTATTCACATTTCCTGTTTACTTTAGCACACCTAGAACAGGCACCAGGTAGCTCATCACACTCTGAAGCCATAAAAAAAACATAGATAGGCTCGTTAGCGTGGTTCCACGGCGTTCCTTGTGAGAGGCTTCTGAAAAGATAAGCCACCAACGAGACGAAAAAAGTGGATGGGCCTCACTCTTTCTCTGAATTCGGCATTCTAAGCATCCTGATCGAGACTGGAAGCAACGAATAAGCAAGGGAGCGAGTAAAATGTAACGTGACAGTGCATCGAAGAGCGAAGACTCACTCGAGGCGCGGTACTTTTTCTCGTCACTTTGCTGGCCTTAGATTCTTGGGGGCTCTTTGCAGCATGAGACGATGAAGAGGAGGATGCTTCCATCCCTTTCTCTGCTCAGATATTCCAACGCTGTCGCATTCGTTGATGTTCGTCGGAGGGACCAGTCGATCGGGGAAACTAGCGATTGTTTTCGGTTTATTGACGCCACTAAGCGTTGCTCTGGTTTATTTCTTTCAGCTTTGGAAATTATGTACCAGAAACAACTTTAGTATTGAATATATATTGTCATAGTATAAGCACGTAGAAGCAGTAAAATCCACACTGCTTTACGCGCCGTTGACGTTGTGGTCGTAACTCAACACGGCGTCCAAAAAGACTTGAGCACCAGTGGTCTGAAAGAGAAACAGGAGTCATGAAAGCGTTTTAAAAGTTGAAAGCAAGAGATACACTCACAATATCTTCCGGTGAGGAGTACTCTGCTGGGTTGTGAGAGATGCCATCTTTGCACCTAATGAACAACATCGCCGTTGGTACTTTACGAGCTGTATAATACGAATCATGTCCAGCACCAGATGCTATCTCGTGAAGTTTGTGTCCTGAGCGGACACATGCCTGTCGAATAGAATCCTCAGCTGCAGGAGCGAAAGATGGCGCTGGGCACTCGACGTCAATCTCAAACTTAGTGATCTCGACACCGGCTTCTTTGGAGATCTTGTTGAATTCGGCTCTGATAGCTTTGTCCATCTCCTCCATTTTGTCGTCATCTTTGTTCCGCAAGTCCATCGAGAAGGTTACGTTGGGAAGGATGCAGTTGGTTGATTGGACTGATGGAGAGCCTATTCTTCCAACGGTTGCATTCTAAAACGATGTAGAAAAACAAAAAGAAAAAAAGAGAAAACGTGTAATAGTAAATCGGTGTCAAGACCGAAGAGTGCTACGGGAGCGACATAATGAACGAGAACGGAACGCACCCCGCCGTATAAGGGAGCCATTCGCTCAGCAGCGAGGATCATTCTTGCCACAGCGCATAGCGGATCAGCTCTCATAGACATTGGCGTAGTACCAGCATGTTGGCCTAATGAAGAAAATGAAGACTCTTTGTTAGACAAGGATGTATAGCCTGTCGCTTCTGAGTTGCTGAGGGCTCACTTACCACGGCCCGTCACTTCCAAATTGAACCACTTCAGACCTTGTCCTCCTTTCACAACAGCCACTGGATCTCCAGCGACGTCCAAGATTGGCCCCTGCTCGATGTGGACCTCGAAGTGGGCGGAGAGTGGGTTGGCTTCGAAAGAGCAAGGAACATCACCCAAGAAGCCATGTCGCATGAGCTCGTCCTTCATAGTGATACCATTCTCATCAGCTCGAGAGTGACCATACGCCTCAGTAAATACTCCTCCCCAGACACCAGATGAGACCATGGCTGAGCGAGAGATCATAAATCAGAGAAGAGCGGGAGACGGCCAATTCAACACCTTCATCTCACCTGGAGTAAACCTCGCTCCTTCCTCGTTTGTCCAGCAGATAGCAGCAAGAGGCGCATTGGTGACGTATCCAGAATCTTTCACCGCTTTCAAGACTTCAAGAGCGGTGGTGACTCCAAGGATGCCATCGTAGCGACCTCCTGTAGGTTGAGTGTCTAAATGCGATCCCATTCCAAGCGGTGCCAAGTCTTCTCTCTTGCCCTTCATGATGGCGAAGATGTTGCCCATAGAATCGACCTACACAAGGGGTCAGAGACAGGCGTAGAGTTGAGTAGGAGGCTTCGGTAGAACAGCGGTGGATAATTGACTCACCTTGACCTCGCAGCCCAGCTTCTTCACTTCCGCAATGAACCATCTTCGAACTGTAGCATCGTCGTCGTTGAGAGAGAGCCTGTTCATTCCTCCGTCGGGAGTGGCTCCCCACTGGCAACTGAACTGAAGAGTGTCGTTCATGCGCTGGCCATCGACCTGAGGAGTGGTGTATGAGATAGTCATAGCGGAGGAATAGCCTTTGAAGGTGCAGACAGCTACGTTGGAAGCTGAAAAGATGGCTGTGGGTAGAATAGTAGGAAATGCTTCAGAGCCGCTGATAGCCAAAGGGTCGAGGCGTGAAGGCGTCTGTCGCCGGGCTCTCAAAACAAGACAGCATTCGCTTTGTTTTCCTCCAAACGCAGTTGCACAATCGGTTGTCCCATACGCGACTCGCTAAACTCTGCGATTTCGTCTCCCGACCTCTTGCTCCACGGATCTATACAACTGCAGGACGATACAGCAGAGCTATCCCTTCTAAGCTTGTCCTGTTTCCTGCCTCTCCTGCCTCTCTAGCTCTTCAAGATCCTTTTGAAAACCAGAATGGCCACCATGAAAGCAGCCGTGTATGGGGGGGAAGGTATCATTTCCGTAGAGGACAGGCCAATCCCCAAGATCCAAGGAGAGAATGAAGGTACGTACTTTCTCTTAACGATAGTGACGGTGAACTGGTGGGTTTGAAGGAGATTGGGGAACAAAGCGATTGACAAAGCTGCTTTTCATTTCGTTCTCATACCTAGTGATCCTCAAAGTCCTGGTAGCTGCTATCTGTGGTTCAGACTTACATTTGTACCGAGGACTTGAAGTATATGAGCCTGGCTTCATCATGGGGTAAGCAACAGCTCTCTTTTCATTCTCTTCCCCACTTTCACTAACGACTAAGGAAAATGAAATAATAAAAAGGCACGAGTTTTGTGGGATCGTTGTTGAGGCTGGCAGTGGAATTAAGAACTTCAAGGTGGGAGATAAGGTAGTAGCTCCCTTCACCGTCAACTGTGGTGAATGTTTTTATTGCGAGAAAGGGCTGTCGTCCAGATGTGTGGAACAGCTTCTTTTCGGCTGGTGAGCCCGTATTTTGCCTTGACTATGAGTTTCACGGTCTTTTTCGCTCACTCCCCTCACACGTTTTCCTCTTGATCACAGTCCCCGGCTAGATGGTGCGCAAGCAGAGTACGTGCGAGTGATTTTCGCAGGTGAATTTTGTCGCAAAATCCTCTTGTTTACGCTTCTCTTTCTCTCATCGCTAATGCCTTGCTTTCATATTACATACTATAGACAGCTCTCTCATGCATGCACCAGAGGACATAGATAACGACCTGCTAGTATTACTTGGAGATATCTACGTCACGGGCTACTTTGCGAGTATTAATGCTAGAGATGCATTCAAAGAAGAAGACAGGAAAGACGCTAGTGAGTTCATTGATTAACTCTTCTTCTTATTTTGGCCGATTTTAAACTGGGTATTTTCTTTCTGCCCACTCCACTCTACTCAGTTTGTGTCGTGATAGGCTGCGGACCAGTGGGAATCTGTGCCATCTCAGCCGCGACCGAATGGGTTACACCAGGAAACCTCTACGCAATAGACTCTGTGCCTGATCGTCTGGAACAAGCATCTCGGCACGGGGCCATTCCCCTCAAGCTCGGCTCACCAGAAGCTAAAGATGCCATCCTCAAGGCGACAGACGGGCGCGGTGCTGATGCCTGTTTGGAGATTGTTGGGCTCGAGGCTGCATACCAGCTTGCTTATGACTTAATCAGGCCATTTGGTTTCATCTCGTCTGTGGGTGTCCACTCCCACGGTGTGATGCTGACTGGTAGTCAAGCTTGTCAGTGTGGTTTCTTCGTCTCTTGTTCCACTCTCAGATTCTTACCGTGGCCGCTGACTTGTAGGGGATAAAAATGTCAGAACCTCTTTTGGTAGGTGTCCAGTGCGATCCCTCTTCCCTGAAGCACTCGAGTCTCTTCGCAGACAAAAGGCGAAGTTCGAAGGCACCTTCGTGAGTCACGCCATGGACCTCACAGAAGCTACCGAGGCGTACAAGATGTTCAACGAACACAAGGCTAGAAAAATTGTCTTTCGGATGAAGTGATGTTAAACAGGGTTGCCTTGGGTTGATGGGTAAGGGTTGTTCAAATAGTTTCGTGCCGGTCGTTATCTTTGTTCAGTACTTCACTTTAAAGGGCTCTTTGAGAGGGTGTTTAAGCTTTCTCCTAAGGTTGCGAACTTGTTAGCAGATCATTAAATACTTGTATTGATTCGACTACATTGCTTTTGATCAGGATACGTAACTACTGCTCTACTTATATATTGCTGTATCACTGATCAACAACTTCTACTCTAAACTCTAAACTCTGACACGGTAAACACACAAAGCAAGTTATTTGTCTTTTCGGTGTTCAGGCTTGTGGTCGACTGTGAAGGCAAAAAGAAATAACAAGAGAGATTAGCCACTGTTGCCAGGCTATTTTGATTGGCAGTAAAATCCCACCTTCGTGGTCGACATGAACGAAAGCTCTGTCAATCTCTGGCAGAGCTTCAAGTTGATCTTGAAGATCCTGTGAGATATCATGCGCTTTCCAGAGTGGAGTATCACCTGCAAAGGGAACCAATCTCAGAAGGAGCTCAAGCGCAGAGAAGCAAAACTACTCCGACTCACCTGGCATAACCAAATCAACTTCAACAATGAAGTCTGGTCCGGAATGGTAAACACTGAACGCAAAAGAGACAACATTACTTCAGCAGCATGTACGCGAAGGACAGCGAACAATTCTAAAAGTGAGACTCACCGACAGCTATCAATCTGCTGAATCTCTGGATTGAAAGTCATCGCCTTGTAAATGACAATTTGCTGCATTTCCGAGGATGCAGCTTTACCAGCAAGCAACAGGAACTCGTTGTAAACTGTTCGGGTCCAAGATGATATGACGATGAGAGCAATGAGGATGGCTCCTCCTGGATCAAGCCACCAGCTGAAACAAGCGAGAGCAAAGAATGAACATCAGATGTTCAAGGGGCCTCTTTGGATATGGAAGCGTGGGGGAACTATACTCACACAATCTTCGCACCAGCCGCTGGGGTACAGGACGAAGTATCGTCAGCCATCGTTCCGTTGACCAAACTTAACAAAAAAGAAAATAATAGATCATACCTGAGGTGAAGATACCAAAGCCGTTGATCAAAAGATCGTTCCTGTGGTCCTCCCACAACACCTGAACTTGTGAACTCTGGCTTTTGATCGACAAGCAGTAGAAGAAGAGACACAGCTTCACCAAAAAAGCGGCTCCAACGGCAACCAGCGATGGAACGTGAAGTTTGGTGGTCGACTCGTCACCGTGGGTAGCAATGGATCGGATAGATTCGACGATGAGGATTAAATTGACCGATCCCATAAGGAAACCGTAGACGATGTTGCCGATCGTTTCAAATCGAGAACCACCCATAGGCCATTTCAAGACATCTGGAAATAGAAGAAGTTTTTGAGATCAAAGACGATAGTAAAAAAAGAGCGGAGTGAGTCAGTATCCGAGCTCCAGGAGAGAATGTGTCGAATAAGTCGTTCGCTCACCTGCGTTCTGCCCCTTCTTGTGGAGGATATTTAGCAACAGGTTCGCGAACGGATCGAAGACTGAATCGATTGCGGTTGCGAAGAGGGAGAGGGAGAGAGAGGAAGCAGCAGCGTATATCTGAAGAACCGACAAGCAGCAGTTGGCAATAAATGACGCCTGAATGGCAATCTTGACCTTGAGCGCTGAAGCTTCCTGTTCGTCGGCTGCGTTTTGTACAGACACTGCCATAGGCCTCAATAGATTCTCAATGTGTTCATTTTGTGAGTCGTAGAACTGCTCAATAGGAAACGAGTTAGCACCGCTTAGGCAAGCAGCGAAGTAAAGCTAGCCTACTTACGCTGGCGATCTTTTTCCCTTTCTTACGACTACATAACAAAGTGCAGTTTCTTCAGCGTCGTGGAAAGAAGAGAGCAACAGAGGTTAAAAAACGTACTTCCTGATCTCCTTCAAGTTTTCATCAGTAATTACGCTTGCTCTAAATTTAAGTGGATCCAATTCACTCAAGATCGATGTCCTGGGAGTCCTCTCCAGATCTGGAAGGCTATTTAGCTCAATTTCTATTGCTGTCGAATGCGCCATATGGAGGAGTTGAGTGCGTGTTGCTTGCAGCAACAAAATACAAGCAGTGCCGTGTGCTCGCTGGCGAGAATGTGGCAACCTACGCCAAGCTTTCACCTTCCAACAAATTTGAAGCCCATAAATCATAGACCTTTGGAGAGCTTCAGCATTGATCATATCAAGACAAGAGCTAACTTTCTTTTGTGGGGCAGGGAAAATTTGTGTCGGTGCTCTGCAGTTCGATTCGTACTCAAAAATCTTTTCGAGCTTACAACCAGTCCCTACACATTCTTCCTGAACCCCATCGAATGGATCATGACTAAATCATCAGAACATACTATTAGGAAAAAGAAGAAACGGATCCTGATCGACATCGGCGAGCCAGCGATCGACATCTTCAGGCCATCGCAGCCTATCAACATTCCTGAAGAGGCCCTGCTAGTTGATGCAGGATACGACGGATGTGGAACTTTGACGACGAAGACCGTGTCAGACTGGTCGAAAGAATGTATTCTGCTATCAAGTACGAAACCTTGCTTCATTGGACGACACCAAAGTTGGTCAGTTCTGTCCTCTTTCTTCCATGCCATCAAAGCTACCAACAGAGTGATGCTCATACGGTCAGATCTGTGCTCCTCTGGTTGCAGTGATTATCGAATCTCGTCTCCACTCGTCTCATCCATCCACCTGAGAATCACCTGGTATGCGGCTACTTACTCTTCCCTTTTCGCTGCTTGACCTACACCATTTATAATCATCTCGTAGTGTCCGTAATGACAAAGGAGAAGCTCTTGTGTCGTGCGAAGATCTTAGCAGCAACGGCGTCTACCTCAATCGTCACTTGATGCAGCGCCAGATCAATGTCACCGACGAAGTTGTCAACAAGGGAGTCATATTGAATGATGGGGATGTGATTGAGCTACCGGGTGTCGGCCAAAGCGAGTTCAGTTCGCGCCCTCCGGGTGTTTCAACTTCTGATATGTTTTATTCCCTTACGAAGAATTCGTCTACAACGCACCAGCACATACGGTACCATCTCATCCACCCATCTCTCATCCACTTGCTTTATACAATCCTTCTTCAACCTTAGCGACTCAACACAACACCACGTCTCACCTCCACCTTCAAACGAAACAAGTAGGCAATTACACCATTTACCTTAATCGATCTTTAGGCTCAGGCTCTTACGGTACAGTTCACCTCGCTGCTCTCAAAGGTGGCAATTTTAGCGGGCAAGTTGCGTGCAAGACGATTTTAAGGAGTTCAGTAAGTGCTTGTTCCATCGTAGAGTGCAGCCATATGCGCGCTGAGACAGCATTCACGTTCGATCAATATAGATTCAAAGTCAAAACGAACTCTGTAGATTAATCCATGAGCTTAACATTGGAATGAAAGTGAAGCATCCGAATGTCAACAGAGTCTTGGACTGGGTTGAACTTCCAAGCGAAGATGAAAACGAACTTGGTGATGCTGATGAAGAGAGTCGATGGGGAGGAGTAGACAATGGGTTTTAGTGAGTAGCTTTGAACTGGTATCATGAGATACTGAAGCATTTGTGACAAGAGTTGCCCTTCTCTCAGTCATATCTTTCTTCAACTCGTTACAGGTACAGAGGTGGGAAACGCTGAAATACTAGATTGCAGTCCTGACGCATTGATTTCTTGAAGGTGGTGACCTGTTCACGTATATTGCCAAAAATGAATGTGGTGGCCTGGAAGAAGCTGAAGCAAAGTACCTTTTTTATCAGGTATCGCAGTCAGGTCCTAATGAACACTCAGCGAGTAACGACTGACTTTTTCCGGCTGAGCCTTAGATCCTCCAAGGTCTTCAGGTTTGTTAAGATTAGTTCATTGTTTGATGGCTGATTTGTATGACTCAAGTGTTTTTAGTATCTTCATGAGAATGGTATCGCTCATAGAGATCTCAAGGCAGGACCTTCTTTGTCGATCTCTATTCCTGCTCGTGCACTCACCATTAATCCTCCAATTATAGCCAGAAAACTTCTTGCTTCTTTCTTGCGGTTCATTTCCAACTCTGCTGATCTGTGATCTCGGGCTCTCGTCTTCGTCTCATCTTGGATTACCTCAGTCCTCTCAACTCTACTCTTCTTCAACCGTCGCTTGGGCGAATATCTCTTCCTCCAAGCTACTGCCTTCAATACCAATTGAACCTAAAAAGAAGAAACGACAAAGAGATGATACAGTCGTTGGAACCTTAAGCTATCTCGCCCCTGAATACGTCGAACTGCAATTGGATTTCGTCAGAGAAAGTAAAGCTCGGCGGAAGAACGTTAAGCTTGGTGGAGGTAGTGAATCTCGAAACACTTCGAATATCAACGGAAAGGACAAGAAATCCCTTAAAGCTATCAGATTGAAACTTGTGTTGGACCATCGGAAAGGTGACAGCTGGTCTTCGGGTGTTGTTTTGTTCGCTATGTTGAGGTGCGCAACTCGCTCTAGCTCTGACGTGTTACTATGATTATTTATGGATTGAGATAAAAAATTCACTGTGTAGTGGAAGGAACCCATTCGATCCTGTGAGATACGAAGCCGAATCATCGCTCGGACCGGACGAAAGCTTGAACTCTACCGAAATGAGTGAACAGAGCAGTCAAATGGAACGAAGAAAGAGAGAGCCGAAGCATGAATGGGAGTCTACTGCTAATATTAGGTGAGTTGGCTTGTTCCTCTTGTTTGTCGGCCTCGTCGATTTCATCAGAGCTCCCTCACAGGATGATGGGCAGAATTTTGAGGCGCGAGGTAAGTTATCGAAGTTCTCCGTTTCCTCTCGCACAAGTATTGACCGCAGCTGGATTTAAATGACAGATTGAGTGGTTCGACTACTGTTGGAAGCTCAACGACCCGGCAGGTAAGCTGCATTTCTGACCTGTTGACGCGCACAAACATCAGTCGCCAAGCATTGCTCGGTCAATTTAGCTGAAGACATAGTAGATATTCTCTTGACGACCTCGCATCAAATTCGACCGACTATCAAAGCAGCACTTCAGCATGAATGGATGGCGAAGAGCAGAAATCAGTTAGAAGAACTTTACGCTGTTCGAGTCTTGGGTCTTGCGAAGAAACGAAGAGAGTAAAGAGTATCTATACATCATGTAGGATCGTTCTCTGTATTCTTTGCCATTCACTTCATTCTAAGCCTCGGGCCGTGCAAATCTCCGCTTCTATCTCGATCCTGGCATTTGCGCTGTGTTCGAAAGCGACAATCCTCACTAGCGCACTCTAGCGCACCCTAGCGTCAACTTCGACCTCTTACACCCAAATGGAGTGCATCTCAAGCAACACTGAGAGAAGATGTTACAGACTGTATGCCAACTTCGTGGCGATCCGGAGTTTTGCATCACTGGTGAGGTACACTCGAACGACAGTTTTCTCACGGATTTGACTAAAGGAAACAGCTGGCTGAGAGCCGCTTTCTTTTGCACCTGCTGGTCTCAGCAGCTATGCCAGCAACATTGTATGCCCCTCTTCCGATCGACACAGCAGACACACGACTGGATGGGGAAATCCCGCTGCTAGCAGAGGCGAGCCTGGGTGACTCTTCCGACTCGAACGATGAACCGCAGGAGGATTCAGCAGGGAAGGACGCAGGGGCCGTTGAGATGTGGCCCTTTTTGGCTTTGATTGGCCAGCATTTCTCATCGTGCGTCTTTCTTCGTTCAGTGCCTGCTGGCATGATTCGCGAAACCAACTGAGGAGTGGATGTTTTAAATTTTGACAGAGTATGGGTGTGTGTCACCTACAACTTCATGAGTAACCTATCATCGCTGACAGCTTCTTTGACAGGGTGCCAATTGCTTTGAGTTTTCAGCGTACCTCTTCCTCATCGTACTCTTCCCGACTAGCTTAATTCCAGCGTCGGTCCTCGGCCTATCGGTTACACTCGCTGGTCTGTTGATCAGTAGCTCTATAGGCAGTCTGGTAGATCGCCTACCAAGGCTATTATTTGTACGAAATGCGATCATTGCCCAAAAGGTGCGTTCCTCGTCATGTTGCCCGGCTCCGTTGGAACTAACACTCTCATCTCCACTTCCTTTTTGCCGACTGCAGCTACTTCAAGTATCCTGCTATTCTTTATTCCTAGTACTCTTTATGCCTTTGAAGGAAGCGACGGGGACCACCTTCTCGAAGCGTCAAGCCGTTCAAGCAGACCACAAGCTGGGACATTTCTTTGTCTACATTGCTCTGGGGCTTATTGTGCTCTCCGCATGTGCCATGAGATTGGCAACAACTGCTCTGAACATCGCTGTGGAAAGGGATTGGTGCGTAAACATGTAACTGAAATCAGATAATCTTCCGATTGACGGCGTTATCCGCGCAATTCACTAGGGTCATCACCATTTCGCAATCTTCCAGTCAAACCCTCACTCGATTCAATACTTCTCTCCGTCGTGTTGATCTTCTCTGTAAATTGGTGTCTCCACTCTTCGTCAGTGTTCTGACATCCGGTATCAGCTACCCAGTCACTATCATTGGTGTCGCCTCTGTCTCTCTCCTCAGCTTGGCTTTCGAGCTTGTATGGATTGGATACGTCCACAGTCAATTCCCAGCGCTTGCCTACAATAGGAGGGCACGGATTGGGACCGACGGAAGAGGTCACAGAGATGGCGATGGCGTTGCAAACCGATCAATTGTTGCTAGAATGGACAGCGTCGGCCAGCAACTAAAGCAGCAGTTGGCTGACTGGGAAGAGTTTTCAAAACTACCTGTGTTCTTGAGTCAGTTTTGCCACTCTTTACTCAATGATGATACATACGACTGAACTTTTTTGTCTTGTAGGTTCACTCTCAATGTGAGCCGCGACAGTTTCACCATTCCCTCTCAAATTGTAGCGCTCAAGACATACTGAAAGAGTTGATTCCTTTCTTCAGATCTCTCATCTACTTAACAACTTTATCCTTTGATGGGATAATGCTGTCGTATCTCCACTCAGTGAGAGGTTACTCTGATCTGTTCCTTGCTGCGATGCGAGGACTCTGCGTAGCGACGGGGCTGCTGGGGACCGTTGTGATGCCTCGAATGGAGAAGAGGATGGGACTCGTGAGGGCCGGTGCTTGGAGCCTGTGGTGAGTAACTTTTTGAAAATGGTGATGCTCGTTATCGCTGAAACGGAGTTCTCCTTTGCCATTTCAGGTCTGAAGTCGGATGTCTAGCTCCGGTCACATTGTGCCTGTTTCTCAGTCCCGCAACTCAATTCTCATGGTGGAACACCACGCTTTTTTTCCTGTTCCTTTCGATGTCCAGAGTCGGTCTCTACTCGTTCGATCTGGTTCAACTCCAGCTTCTCCAAGAAAGTCTCCAGGACCATCCGAAATCAAACAAAATGATGGCCCTTCAAGTCTCCATGGAAAATGCATTTGATTTACTAAAGTATATGATAGTGCTGAGCTTTAAGAAGCCAGAGAGATTCAGGTTCACTGGCGCGATTTCATTTGGTGCGGTCTTTGTGGGGGGTGTGGTATATAGTTATTATTTATGGAAGATGCGTGGGCATATCTTCCACACCCATTTCAAGCACCAGTAATGTGCTTTTTTTCAATTACAGATACTAGTTTGGTCGCTGGGCGACGCCCAAGCATGTAACGCCCTCATGATGTGTATAATTCGTGACGATCATTATTATCGTCTGAAAGAAGTTACAACTTAGACTTTGCTTCCCAAATTGATCTCTCTCCATCAACAAGGACACACTCGCCTCCACCCTCCCAACCGATTATGCGATCTTGTAGCTTGTTCTCTACTATATAGTCTGCGACGGCCTGGTCGAACGTCCCAGGTTGTAGCCAGATCCAGTTGATGTGAGGAAGTGCTGATTTAAGGATGTTTAGAGTGACCTGAAAGCAGCGGAAGGCGTTTTAGCAATCGTATGACGACAGGAGGTTCTTGCAGACCACGCAAGACTCACAGCAGGAGGTGTTACTACACTGAGACTGTATTCTTTCAGACTAGAGATGGCTAAAGAATCTACTGATGGGATGCAATCGACTCCTTCGACCGAAGTGTTCGTAGGGTGGATAGGCGTTACGGGTAGAGAATGACTTTGATACCTGGTGTGGAACGTTTCTTCTATGAGTAATATAGGTCATGGCTTACAAGGAATATTCTATCTCACCACCTAAATATCTGCAGGATGAACGAAGCAGAGCCGAGGTGATCAGTAAGCACACAGAACTCCAACCGCTCCGCACAACTTCTCCAGGCACACCCGACACCAACGACCTCAGGATAGTCTTTCGCTAAATGCTCTACTGTCTCCTATTCGCAAATGAGAATCTGAACCCACAATATTTCCAAATCGATGCTGCTCCTTCACAGCTCCTGCGACTAGGTATTTCTCGGCTCGAAAGAATGAGACCATCTTTGGAGAAACTGTGTGTCGAGAAGCAGGTACAGCTGAGCTCCTCGTACTGTTGAACGGTGCCATTTTGGAAAGTCAAGGGTTTGATAGGTTGGAGCCACTGCTTCTTCGCCTTTGATTTAGTGCTTACCCCACACCGAGCCATATCATCGCTGTTGTTCTTTCGTTTTTGACAAACCAAATTGAATTAGTGTCCTTTTAATGGATAGAAGAAACGCAGAAGAAACACAGAGAAAGACTTGGCTGGAATTGAACACAGACCGGCGTACGCGGGTCTGTCGACTAGACATAATTGTAGGCAACAAGACGAAATATTAAGATGTGAAAGCAAATATAAGACAAGAAAGATAAAAGACGGATGCAAAGATTTTATCTGTGCAGCTAAGTTGCAAATGTGACACTTCTTTAGGCGTTGACAGCTAACTCATCAAGTCTGAAAGACAGGATGATTGGACCAGCGACGGTATTTGCATCAGTGACGTTGGCTGGCAACAAAGGGAAAGGATATAGTGAGCATATTAAAATGGCAAGGCAGATATAAGGAGGATGTGAGCTTACCTGGTGAGGCCTCGGTGGAGATCACGGCGTAGGAAGTTCCCTGGAGAGTGGATGGGAGGGTGACCGTCTCATCGGAAGCGATGAAATTCGAGGTAGACCCAAGACCAGAGTAAATGATTACTAAATCGTGACGAAGAATTAGCTCTGAACAAGCAATCAAGCACAGCGCGCCCAACGGTTCGCAAAACTTACAGTATTCGGTCTGACCAGTGGTAGGGAACTTGAGAGTGACCTTGGAACCTGGACCATACGATGATTCAGCAATGGTAGCAGCGGGGAAAGCCTTGACTGGGAGGGTTGGGTTGGTGGATGGGCAACCAGTGATGAATCCAGCAGCGATGGTGTATACTTCAGAGAAGGACAATGGGGTATCTTCAGGACCAGACCATGCAGCACCAGTGAGGGCAGCAGAGGAAATCCAAGCTTGGTGACGAGCTTCAGTGGTCAAAATAGAGCCAGCAACAGTAACATAGTCTGGGATGGTAATCTGGGAGGCTGCGCCCTTTGGAAGAGGAAGGTAACCCAGGTCAGGCACCTGACCGGACAGTAGCAGTGCAAACAGATACAAACAAGGTATGCAGAAACACCGACTCCTTCAATGGCAGAGGAAAGAGCGAGGAAGGAAGCAACATCGGTGTATGGGAAAGAGTAACTGCATGGGGCGGCTGAAGCGATGTTGTTTGTTTTAAGATTTCGTCATGATGAGAATTTTTCAATGGGATGGATGATAAAGGACGTACTGGCAATGGAGCCAAGAGCACCTTGGAGTAATGCGACATGTTGAGCTTCATGCTAACAGAAGAAGCAGGGCGCAAGAAGGTGAGCCACAAAACTCGGCGTGCATCGAACAACGGTATCCAGCCAAAAGTAGAAAATACATACCTCACCTATCTGGACAACTCTCTTGCGCACCCAGTCGGGGAAACCAGCAGCAGCGAAAGCGCTCGCGTCATATGCTGAAGAATCGAGCAGGTAAGTTCAACAAAATGACTTCGTAGAATTGCTCAGAGCGCCAGGTAGACTCACAAGCAAGAGCTGTGCTGTAGAAACTGTTTTCCAAGTGCTCAAGCGTAAGAGCATACCTGAGCAGAAAGGAAGAAGCGTCAGTCAACATTTTGGGCCAGGGCAGACTGGAAGGCTGACGAGGGTAGACTGACTGCAAGATAGTGATATCAATATCAGCTCTCTAAAAAGTGAGGGAAGGTGGGGCAGGGGAGATGGACATGGTGGTTATGGAAGTGGAGGCAGTGGGAGGGAAGGGCAAGGGGAAAGAGCCAATTGAGCATTCACATCAACAACTGAGGGAGAGAGCAAGCTATTTGGGACCACTCACCTTCTTCATGGCTGGGGCAGCAGTAGCAAATCCCGCCAGGGCGATGACCGAAGTAGCAAGAACAAGCATTGTGTGTAGAAGAGAACGAGTGTGGGGTTGGTCTTGAAGAGTTGCTTGAGACTTGAGAGAGATGTAGCTGGTGTTACGATGAAGAGGGCATGGACCAGACTTTTGCTCTATGCTCTTTGCTGTTTGTTTGCAGCTTGGGGCAGAAAAGGTTTAGGTTCGCGGTGCGGTGGCCGCAAACGCCAAATTGGAAGCGATCGAGAAGAAAAAGCAATCGCGTGATATTTGTTACTCCACAGATAATTGCGTGTTCTTTAGTCGAGTCTGCGAGTGTACGAGAATAGACAACTAGTTAGCTGCGGTAGCAGTGTAGTATTGATCTCGTGAGAGGGACGAAATGCTCCTGGTCATGTTAGGCGTAATACGAGTGCGACGACCCCTCGTGTCTCCTCGATCGGGAAGCATGTCATCACACTGATCCATAGGTCAGAACATTGAACTCATCTTTGAAATTAAAATAAAACACTCGCTGGCTGTAGAGTATTCGATTATGTGCGAGAGACTGGCGGGCAACGTGAACTACGGGGATACTTCGGGAGATCAACAGTATCGTTAACTGGGTTCGACTGTCTTTCGTTGTATGGAACGGTGTTATATGAGTATTATTTTTTTGAGACTACACGCTATAGATCTGCCCGCCTCAGCAAGTCCTGACACGCGCCCTCGACGTCTACGATTTCTTTCGGTGCGTTCGAACTGAGGATATACGGATCTGTCTCACCGATCACGACATCGTCCTGCAGAAGAAAACAAAGAAAATCAATTGATTGTGCTTGTTGAAAGTCAAGCTAGTGAGTACAGACCTCGATACTGTAAGAAAACGCCAACATCGACCGACAATCAAACAAACACATCCATCAGCCCAAATCCCTCATCATCACGACATAATCAGGCTTACCGAATCCCAATACCATGAAAATGTGCCGGGAATCTTGAGTCGTTCGGTACGTAAATGCCGGGTTCAATGGTGATGACATTTCCTGCAACGAGGAGGTCGCCGCTGGTGCGCTCGCTGTGGTACGACGTATCGTGCAGATCCATACCCGTGAAGTGAGATAGAGAATGAGGATACTAATGAAAACCCAAAAGGTTAGAAGGTGGTCAGAGAGTAGGAGATGTGGTACTTTGTGGGAACGCACGACCGTTGTGAGCTCGTTGTCCGTCAGGTCGAGGCCTATCTGCCGAAGCTCTTGTCTCAACATTGATCGAGCTAGGAAGTAACTCATTAGAGTTTTGCTAAAGAGAAGTAGAATTTTGATTTGTCTCGAGAAAGGGACTCACAGGAATTGTGCAGCGAGCCCATCGTGTTGCTGAACTGCTCCGTGCACCGCTTAATAGACTCCTTCTGGACGTTCAGTACCGCCTGGTACAGGTCCCTCTGCGGGTCCGAGAACCTACCTGAGACGGGAAATGTCCTGCTTATATCCGATGCATAGCCGTCGAGTTCGCATCCAGCGTCAATGAGGACGAGCTGAGGGTTCAAACAACCCGGTTCGGTAGTCAGACGTCGAAGACATAATTTTCAATCTGCGGGAAAAGAAGAAGCCAGCAGCAGACTCACCTCGCCGTTGTTCAGCACACAGTCATTGTTTGTGTAGTGAATGACAAGAGCGTTGTAACCCGATGCGACAACGGGTACGTACGCCGGTCGCTGGGACCCACCCATCGCGCAGACGTACTCGAAGTGCGCCTGGAGTTGGGCTTCCGTCTTACCTGCCGATGAAAACCTCATGACCTAGAAAAGCGCAGCGAGGCAATCATAATAAGTAATCTCTCTTTTTAAATACCAACACGACGAATATACTTACCTCTGTATGCGCCTTCGCACTCAGTTCACCCGCAGCCCGCATCAGTGCAACCTCAGCGGGACTCTTAAGTTTTCTTAGCTTCTCCACCTGGAACATGAGGCTCTTGACTCTTGACGCGGTGAACGTGCCGAAGTGGTTCGTCTTGATGGAACCCTTCTTCCAAAGGCCCGTCTTGGTGAGCGCCTCGTCATCGGTGAGGTCCATGTAAATGGAACCTTCCGAGGACAAGATGTGTCTCTGGAAAAATGTCTCCAGGCGAGATAAGGGAAGCGCTTCGTCGGCACCAAAGATGGACGTCGCGCCGTCCAAGCCTGAGCGTCCACCGTCCCACAGTTGGAAGTGGTCCGTCATCGGCTCTACAAACATCGTCATCTTGAACCCTCGCGGAGAGGATGAGTTCTTTTCGAGGACAAGGACCGCGTCAGGTTCGTGGAAGCCCGTCAAGTAGAGGAAGTCGGTCGCTGACGGAGGTGGTCTGTGAGCGAGTGAGCATTTAGACATTGACGAAGGAAAGAAAGCATACCTTGTCTGAACTTGTAGCTATGGTTGAAGAAAAACATTAGTGAAAGCGATACAGCGTCAAGGCCCCTGATAGTCTCACAAGATTTCTGTCACAAAGAAAATAATTATTATCAGCAACGAAAGCCAGACAGAAAAAGAAGACGCTGGTCTCACTTTTGCTAGCATACACGATTTTCCCAGCTTGAGATATCACAATACTTCCATCTTCCAGACCATCCATCAACTTTTTCCTACGACTTTCATACTCGTTGTACGTAATTCCAGGGGTGAGCTCTCCTTTCTGCAAGTGATTCGGTCAGCATTTCAATCTCCAACTCAAATATCCATTCGTCTTTGGGACATACTTTCAGCAGATGAGGGTGGGTATAAGGCAGAGGTTGACCCCTGAACGGAGGTTTTGAAACAGAAGCCGAAGGAAGACGAGAAACTCGAGTGCTGCTGTGAATCGCACCTGTGTAGCAAAAGCACGCAAACGACCCAATCAGCCTTTTTTGCCAGTACATAACCGCCCTTTCGATGAAGCTGGAAACTCACGAGCAGCTGTCAAGTTTCGTCGAGCGACGCATTTTGAGCACGCAGCAACCGACGAAAGCAGACGACTCGCTCTCGATGACCCTGAGCTGACCATGAGAGTGCCCAGAGACCCTTTTGCTTCTTTTCTGCGTTGGGTAGAGAGAGGGATGTAGAGAGTGGGGGTTTGAGTGATGCGAGCAGACCTCGCCCAATTCCCGTGCTGCCACCTTTCGTCAGCTTACCAGCTGGGATTTTCTAATGCTGATTTTTAAAGGGGATGTTTCCATGGACATCAAATACACAAACATATTAAAAGCGATGTCTGTGCGAGTCACGAACCTCTGAGGTCTGTTCCTTGAAAATGCCGTTGTCTTCGGCGGCGTCCTCCTGAAGGGCGAATTTCCGATACACCTATCTCATGCTCACCCTCCTTCCAACTTCCATCCTCGTCCTCCCAAATAACTCAATAATGTCCCCCCTTCGAATAGCAATAGTAGGTGCTGGATTCGCAGGAATCACCGCCTTCCTGGCACTGTCCAAACTCGAGACAGAGCTTGAAATCACCTTGTTTGATGCTGCAAAAGAACTACGTGAGGTCGGGGCGTCCATCGCTATCCAGCCCTGTGGGCTCAGAGTTCTGGAGGAGCTGGGGGTTGGAGAAGGTGTTGAAGCGTTGGCTTATAGAGGGCCACGGCCCGAATCGATGGTGAGTTGCACTCGTAATCGGTCAGTGGCCGTCGTGTATCTTTACGCCGTGTTTTTTTTTTTCCTCTTGAACGACACCTCTAGGTCTATCGAAGCCATATGTCAGGTGAAATTCTTTCTTCTCCAGCGTCCCTCCCTCAACCTGCAGCATCGATGAAGCCCAATCACCGACTTGCGAGGTTCTTTCGACCCCACCTCCAAAGCTACCTCATCTCCAAGATACCCCAGGAGTGTATGAAGCTAGGGATGCGGTTGAAACAAGTATCAGTGTTGGACGAAGACGAGAACGACGTCCATGGTCGGGCGATGTGCGAGTTTGAAGACGGGACCATCTGGAGAGGCGACCTGGTGGTTGGCGCTGATGGAATCCGGTCTCAGGTGAGGCAGTCTCTGTTGCCGGAGTATAAACTCGATATGGGTCGAGCATGTACGATAAGGGGTGTTTTCCCAATCGACAAGCTGTTCGACGCGGGCAAAGGCGAGACGCTAGATCCGATCCTCGAAGATTCTTGGTTCGTCTTTCTGCTTATAGCTGCTTTGTAAGCTTTTTCTGAGGCTTGTTTTGTTGCGGTGTGTGCAGTCACTGGTGGGGAGAAAGGTGAGTTTCTCACTTGAACGTTGTTCATCAACCTCTGCTCACGTCAACTGAGCATACACCCTTACTCCTTGATGTAGATCTGCCTTTTTTACCACTCCTCTGAGTGAGCCTTTCTCTGAATCTCATCTCTCTCTCTGAACCGTTAGCTTCTCATGCTGACCTAACCCTCTTCCCTCTTTGGCGCTGTGTTACTCAGAGGGCGATCTAATGACGGTTGTGGCCTTCCTCCCAATCTCCGTCCTCTCCTCTGAAGCACCTCCCCCTTCCTCGCTTTCCTCCACGGACCAGTCTATAGGCATCAAACCGCCGACACAGTGGAACGCGCCCTTCCCCCACGGTGCGCTTGCGTCGTATTACCCTCCTGCGCATTGGCACAATGCCGTCGCTAAGGTCGCGGCGCTGAGTGAGGAGGTCAGAATCTTTCCGGATTGGCATGGACCACATTTGCAGAGGATGGATCTTGAGAGGGGGAAAGGAAGAGTTATTGTGATCGGCGATGGCGGTCATCCGCATGGTAAGCTCTTGCTGTTTACTTGTTTCCGAGAAGACTTTCCAGAGAAGTGTCGCTTACCGAAAATCATCGGTCGTGGTCATGTTTCACATGTGTTGAAACAGGCGGAGCTTACGCTGCAGGAGGTGGTCTAGCAATGGAAGACGCCTATACTCTGTACCTTTCCCTTGCTGCTGCTCTAACTCACACAACCACGCCTCCGACCTCACCTTTCCCACTCGGCCTCATCCCGCGTGCACTCCACCTCACCTCAGCGTGTAGGTCACCACATACCTCTCGTCTACTGGAGCACGCGAACGCGTTTCGTGCCGCCAGAGAGAAGCGGGAGGACGAGGGCGTGCTGATGAGCGATGAACAGATCAAGGCGGCCGTTGGCAGGCTGGGGGATATGAGCTGGTTAGGGCTGAACGATACTAGGGGAGCGTTTGAGGAGACAGTCAAGAGGGAAGGGTGGTAGTTGGATCGGCAGTGAAGGATGCTTAATTCTCATTTTAGACAGCCTACGCTCCCACATTCAAATATGACGAGTCGCAATTAAGATTCTTGGTTCACGACCCATTTGAAGGCACATCACTTTCTCTTCTTTCTCAAAGGTGTTATCTTAAGCGGCTCACAGAAGTGTCAAAATAAAATACAAGAAATATTGCTTTTCGGGCCCTCCCACCGAAGGACTAGACGAATACTCAAATGGTGACAGGCTGGTTCCCCTCTAACTCTGACTCATTTACACTTGAAAAAATATTAACCAACTCTCAAAATGAATAAGGAATTCAATATCGTCGTTCTTCCTGGTGATGGAATCGGTTAGTCTCACCTCCTTTTCTTTGCTACCCCAGACATTCTTTTTCTCATGTGAATGTATAATTGATCCTAATTCTCTGTGTCTTGAACCTGACCTCATCTACTCGAATGCACAGGTCCAGAAGTGACTGCCCAAGCTATTAAAGTTCTCTCTGTCCTTACCTCCCACTCTTCAATCGATCTCAAGCTTAACCTCAAGGAGTATGACTTCGGCGGTTGTGCCATCGAAAGCCAGGGTGAACCACTTCCAGAATCCACCTTGAAGGCTTGCCAAGCTGCTGACTCTATCTTGATGGGTACGTTGGCATGTTATTTTCTCTCCCACTTTTTTTTGTATGTGACGTCGCTAACTTTTTTCTTCCCCCTTCTCTCGCCCCTTTACATTTTCTCACTAACCCGCTTCCTCAAATGATTGAATGATTGTATAATAGGTTCTATCGGTGGACCAAAGTGGGGTCCTTCAGCGCCAAAGAGACCTGAAGTTGGTCTCCTCACCCTTCGAAAGACACTCGGCCTCTACGCTAACATCCGACCATGCAACTTCGCGTCAGAAGGCCTCCTCAAGCATTCTCCACTCAAAGAGTCCGTCGCCTCCGGTGTCGACATTGTCTTTGTCCGTGAACTAATTGGTGGAGCGTACTTTGGCCCTCGTGTGGAAGCGGGCGCTAACAAGGACGACCCCGAGACGGCTTACGACACCATGATCTATTCACGCTCTGAGATTGAGAGGATCACAAGGGTCGCCATCGCTATCGCTGCGAGCCACCAGCCAACGCCATGGCCCATCATTTCAATCGACAAGGCCAACGTACTGGCGTCGTCGAGACTTTGGAGGAAGACGGTGGAGGAGGTCGTTGCCAAGGAGGGAAACGGTCTCAAATTGGAACATATGCTCGTTGATTCGGCTTCGATGGTCATGGTCGCCAATCCCAGAAAGCTGAACGGTGTCATTGTTACTGAAAACTTATTCGGTGACATGTGAGTCTCTTTTCCATTAATTCGTAACTACAAAGCATGTCGCTGAAAGTACTTTGCTCAGTCTCTCCGACGAATCGTCTGTCATCCCAGGTTCTTTAGGCTTGCTCCCGTCTGCCTCCCTTGCCGGTGTCCCAAGCGACTCAGAGCCCTGCATGGGTATCTACGAGCCAATCCACGGGGTAAATTCTACTGATCTTTTGATTTTTTGCATTTTTACTGATGACTGGTCCTTTCTTCGCCTTCTCACAACGCAGTCCGCACCTGACATCGCTGGTCAAAACATCGCCAACCCAGTCGGAACCATTCTTTCTGCGGCCCTCATGCTCCGATACTCCCTCTCCAGACCAGCTGAAGCTACTCTCATTGAAGAAGCCGTTAGGAAAGTGCTGGATCCAAAGGAAGCTGGAGGCGAAGATCTGAGAACTAAGGACTTGGGTGGAAACGTCGGAACGATTGAGATGGGTGATGCTGTTTGCAAAGTTTTGACTAGGTTGTTGGATGCAAGGAAGTAACCGAAGGATGGATTGAAGAATCGCATCAGTAGTTGTAAAGCGAATGGCGATCTGTTGAACACATCAACTGGAGTTCTTTTGCAAGTTGGCGAAACGGGATGACACAGAGCACTACTATGAGGGATCTATTGGTAATAAGATCTAGAATATACGTAGCTCAGGTTGTCTGCTCTGTCTAAGCTGGTGGTTCAATTTGCAAAAGTCAAAAGCTCATTGACAGAAGCCCTCTCCCCTTCCCCATTCGACAAGGTCCTGGACTCCTGTCCAACTCTTTCCAACACCGCTGCGGTTCCCAAATGTTGATGGATTCCGAGACTTGAATCCTATCGCAGAGGCCAGGATCTTCTCCAACTCGACCAGACAGTTGTAAGCATGGATCTCGGTTGTTGATGGTGTTGTTGAAGCCCTGGGTTTGGATGGTTTAGTACGAGCTTTGGCATTCTTTGATCTTCCTAGTGCTGCTGCAGAGGAGACCTGGGGACTTTTTGAAGTTGGTTTACGAATATTTTTGGATGAGATGATGTAACCGACGAGGTAGTGCATCCACTGGCAGCAATGAAGAGCAAAGAAGATGAGTTTGGTTCAGTTTTAAATCCCACCAAAGAGGAGGAACTTCTTACCATTAAGTTAGAAAGAGGATAGAAAGACTCCCAGTAACCGCCAGTGTTTTCGATGTGAGTTCTGATGCGACGGTAGACATCCCATTGCTTACCTATATGAGAAGAAATCGTCAGCGAAAATGTTTGGACCATGCTGCTTAGCGTTCAGGTACCTTCACCGTCAAAAATCTCTTCGTCAAGAGCGGTCCAGATTGCAGAGCTGTTTTCTTCTGCGCTCTTTGCTCTTGATAGACCGAAATCGATGATAGTAGCCTCCAGATCGCACCTGCTGTCGAATGTTGAAGAGAGGTCATCTCCATCACGAGAACGAATGAGGATCTGTCCTTCGTGCAAATCTCGGTGCTGATGACAGAAGAGAATCATCCATCAGTAACATGAAGGCAAAACGCTATTTTAGCCGCAGCGTTGCTTACTTCGAAATCGTGGGACTCTTCTGCACGAGCCAACGCCCCTGCAATTTGCCATATGACTCCGACTGCCTGCTCCCAGCCCCTCCTACTCTCAAATTTGAACGATTCTAGATCTATTCCACCATTCTTGAGAATGAGAAGCACGTATTGTTGATTTTCGTCAAATGAGTCTAGAAAGAGAAGCCGACAACAGAGGCAAGTCAGTTTCGCGTAACGACGGCAAATTTTGACTCAAACCTCTTACCAGGACAGCAAGACTGAGATATCTTTGCATCATTATAGAGATTCCATTCGCTTAAGAGCCTCTTGGGGTATTTTCCTTCAACAACAGTCGCCCTGCAGTGATATTTGAAGTCAGTACACTCAAGTTCCACCGGTTGCGGAAGGAAGGCGCTCACCCAACAAAAGAGACAAATCCTTCACCCGAAAGCATCTTCGTTAGCTGAATCTCCTTCAACACATCCTCTGGGTCCGATACGTCAGGTAAGTCTGTCGCTGGCACGTAGACAGCCTGATCTACATCATCCGTGCAGACGAAGGGATCATTGCCTTCTTTCTCTCTCCGCCCAACGCTAGATTTCAGAGGAATTATTTTCATGACAGTTTCATTTCCTAATGAAAATACTTCCGAATAGGATGCTTCGCCAATTTTGCTGATGAGATCGAAGTTTGGGAGAGCTGTAAGGAAGGTCGAGAAGCTCTGAGGAGCCGTCTGGGAGCAGAGGGAGAGAAGAGGCTGAATGTAATATGATGTAGCTGTTGAAGGGGACGAGTAATTGTTGTTGATGTTGAGGGCAGACAAGTGTTGACTGAGCTCCTCAGGTGAGCAGAGTTTCGAAGACTGAAGCCTTTTTGAAGCTGCTTTTGATGGTGCTGCGATGATGGTTTCTGCTGAATCACTTTGTGAAGTTGGTGATAGAGGAATGGTACGTTTAGTGATCGCCGCTTTTTTTCCAATAAGCGAGGGAGCTACTTCCTTTAGGACGGAGTTGTCTGGTGAGTTGGCAATACGGGGGATATTCCTTTTGCCATAAATCTGAGGTTTGAATTTGACCTTGCTGAGAGTGCTTTTGGTGTTAGTTGGTCCGCTACTGGTGTCAGTGCTGCGGATGTCATTGTAAGGCTGAGGATTCGTGTTTCTCGACACCAGAGGAGGTCTGGTGATTTTGTGCTTGAAGACCTTTGGGGAGGGAGTGTTGGATTCTGATGGTTCATATTGGTGTGACGGCTTCAAGCGAGATGGAGTTGCTGTGAATGATGATGCTTGTATGGTTGCTGGCCTGAATTCCTTGAGGGCCACTGGGCTACATGAGACTTCTCGAAACACAGGAGCAACACGCTTCACCAACAGCGAAACAATGTCAAGCCAGACCAGTACGAGTATCAGCTAGTCAGGCAAACATTTAAGGGTCAAAGGGAAGCAGGGATTCAGCTTACAGTGGCTCGTTTCCCGTATGCCTTGACCTTTCGAGTCTTGTTGTTTTAAGTTTCAGACAAGTCAGTCGCGAACGCAGCTAAGAATTCTGAAAATGAGGAGAACACTACTCACATGAGCATGAGCTTCCAGGTGACCTGACATCTCGGGTTGGCGAGGGTTCTTGAGTTGGTGTAAAAAGTTGAATGATGCTGTTGGGGGAGAGAAGCGGTTGACGCTGGGTTGAGTGAGTACTTCAATATTACTTTTGTTTCAGCGTTCTGACTTCTTTATTAGTTAAAAATATCTTCATTGGACTTCATCATTGGCTGGGAATCGACCCTTAAAATTTATTCGACTTGTTCTCAGTTAGATTACCATACGAAAAGCAGCCTACCCTTATTGAACGACACAATTTCAAACGAGAGTGTATCGCATTTATGTGTATACATCTATGAATAGATCGGTTTCTTTATCTGAGTTGATCCAAGCCATTCAAGAACTTGCCCAAACGTGGAAGGTGTTTTAATGGCGATCAGAGCGACAACACCGGTCTGCTCAATTTCCGTGCCCGTAATTTCTCTTCCTTTCGAATTTGCATGATTGGTCGAGGGTAACATTGGTTGACTAGGGCGACGAGGAGGATACAACGACACTGAGAGCTCGATTCCTTCGGGTTTATTAGACTCTTCCAAGAAAAGATACAACTCCCTACCAGGCGGCGCCGTCGTGAGAGTGGTGAAGCTATTCGCCTTAAGTAGTGCTCGAATGGTGCTATACATGTCCGCGCTGAATATGATGCTGGGACTGGTGGGGTTGAACTCGAGGCTGGAAGGAAGATGAGCTCCAGGAAGGACTGACGTATGAAGTTGAGCAGACGACAGTTTCACCATAGGAAGTGAGCAAGTAAAGTTAGAGTCAGATGTGGTGGTGGAGTTTGGTGTCGCTTGGTATGAAAAATGGCTCTCATTGTTGGGTGCCAGTGGACCTTCTGGTTCCAACGACGCCAATGCCATCTGCGGCGTGACCTTTCGCAAAGACTGATAGAATATAGTCGTGCATGTCAGCAAAGAGCCGTATATTAAAGCCAGATTTACGACGGAGTATTTACCGATAAGCCATGAGCATCTGAATTCTCATCGCTGTCACTCCCTGATGCGCGTGTTGCTCGCCCAACCTGCTCCCTCCAACTCGCCAATTTCAGCCTATCCGTTTCTCTCAACGCTCCACTAGAGTAGCATCCGTCATCCACATCAAATACCAAGAAGCTTCTGTCTTTGTGTTTCGCTCCAGCATCAGCAAGAGTCAGAGTGAGACGATTTGTCGACTTGCACCGTTTGGCGAGAAGGTTTGACGTCTGAATGGTAGGTGGTGGGTTGAAGCCAAATGAGCTATCAAGTTCCATTTGACCACGCTGTTTTGCCAAGATAAGGCTTAATGAGGTGACCAGTGTGTTGCTGAAGTCTGATGTATCGTCTGAATTCAACCGCAACGAAAGTCGAGGAGCAACCTCGGGAACTCTAATAAGTACCGGATCCTCTAGTGAATGAGTGTTGTTGGTGGCATGTCCCTCGCTCGAAGAGCCATGAATGGTGGACTCCTCCACTAGGTCCTCCAATGCTACTCCAAGAAGCCGTTCGATTTTGAGAGGCATTCCAAGCACTCTCATCGCTTTGGGGGGAATGGCAGATAAGTTGGTCCCTTCATGCGGCGTCGAAGGCATAGCTGATGTGAAGGAAGCAAGTGACGTTGACGAGGAGTTGTTGCACGAGAATGCTGAAGATTCTGGACGGGACACCATGAAAGGCGCGTTGGGGAGCTGATGAAGTGAAGGCGATAGTGGTTCTGACATGGAGCGGGAGTGTATCATGGAAGGTGGTGGTGGTGGTAAACCCAACAGCCTTGTTGCTTTGATCGGGACGCTTTTCGAACTAACAGGAGTGTTGGCGCGGTAAGCGATAGAAGACGACAGTGATGACAGTGAAGAGCTGGAAGGGGATGCATAGTGAGTTGCAAATGCTCGTCTGATATCCGAAGGTGGTATTGAGAATATGTTCTCTAGGAACGGCTGAGAACGACGATGGGTTGAAGAGGCGATAGGAATTCGGGGTCCCATTTGACCATCAGACGGAAGCGATGATTTGGAGAAGAGGTAGGTAGGCGAGTCAATTTGAATAGTTTCTCTTCTATTTATCAGGAAGTCAGTATTGAAAAGAAAGGGGTAAAGACTGAGCGAAAGTTTGTAAACAAAATAAAGAAACTTACCGAGTGGTCACGAACTCAGCATCCAAAGGACTCAATCTTTCATCAGACGAGTTTGCACTCAATTTGTCCTTGTTTCCTTTCCTGCCAATCCTCAAGAATCCAGACTTCTGGTTCTTCAATTGCGGTGGCATCTTCTCTTCCTCATTAGCGAAGTCAGTGAACGAGCTGTCCTCAACTTCTCTGTCGAACCTGATCGCGCGAGAGCGAGCCGTTTGGTCAGAACCGAATCGAGGCACAAGACCGGAAGTTGTGACAGGGTATGCTGGAAGACTGGAAGTTGAAGTAAGCCCAGGTCGGTGGAAGGCTCGTGATGGTCGAGACGGCTCAGTACCTCTTCTGGGAGGAAATGGTGAAATACTTCGAAGACCAAATTTAGGAGGAAGAGGGGTTGAAGTGCCATAAATACCACAAGTAGGATTGCATTCGTAAACGGATTCTACCGAGCGTGACGCAAGGGGTTGGACAGTATCTGGGCGAAGTTCGTATGGTAATTCTGAGGTCTGATGAGGAAGTTGGATTGAAAGATTGCCATTGTGAGACTTATGAGACAAAGGTTGATGAGTGAGACAATAGGGCATCTAAGCAAACGCAGATTCACACGCGATCGATCAAAGAGAGCCAAGAATAAAGAACAGCCTTCCTGTCGCCTTGTTATTAGAGGACGGGAACAAGACAGGAACACCAAGAATGTGAGTTGGATGGCAGTTTAAAAAGTGCTGAGTTTTGCATTTAATGGAGAGGAGACTGGCAAATAGATTGAGAATCTTGAAACAGGGACCACTCCTAGCGCCTGGAATCGAGATATACTTCTAACGCCCAAAACAGGGGCTGTGGGTATCATAAAAGGTACCGTTCACCTGAAAGCACACAAGGAAAGGATGAGAAAGGATGTCTTCCGAAGCAAGAAGAACTAACGCACCTCGTAGCAAAGACGGCAACTGAGCAAACACTTGTTTCACTCATTCTCTGACATCTCTTTTTACTATCCTCCTTTCAGTTTCAACACCACCTGAAAGCTACACCGCCCTGTCCCCCTCTCTACATCTCGGGCGGCTAAGATCGAATACCTAGTTCATGAGATGTCGGGCCGCTCAACGAGTTGAGCGAGCTACATTTGTTAAACAAGTTTTCTCCCGCAGCTTCTCCCACAACATAAAGCATCCTACTGCTGATACAGCTCCTCCTCTTCGATGATTTCTTCCACTTCAGGATAGACCAGACCCTCCAAGCTCTCTCCACAGCGCCTTCGAGATCTGATGAGGGTCGAAGAGATATCTTCCATACCAGAGAGAAGCTCGGCACTAATGATAGATTGTGAGAATGAAGTGGTGAAGGCTGGTGAAGGATTGGCTATGTCTGTCGGACGAGAGTAGGTGACGAGAACAGATGATTCGAAGAAAGGCTGAAGTTGTGTCTGCATAGGCGGCGAAACTGGGTAGTCTGTAGTTCGAAGGAATGAAAGTATAAACAAGTGAACGGATCTCGCTCAGGAAATAGTGAGGAGGACCTACATTTGGGGTCGAAGAAGCGGTTCAAAGTGTCAGTTCCTACTAACCAAGCGAGCTTAACTGCTGGCGGTGAGCCACTTGAGGGTTGGAGCTTCTTGAAATGCTGACCAAAGAACTTTCTAACTACGAGATCCTTGTTGATAAAAGCCGGAGTGGATATCAGAGCGATTCCAATATTGGTGCAGTTGGGCGAAGAAGCTGCTAAATGAGAAACAAAGCCCTGGAGGAGCAACAGTCTCTGTCTGAACGCATTCAGAAAGGAAATAGATTACATGAGTTAAATAATGGAGGAAGAAGGAAGTAAGGGAAAGCTTCTCACTCGAAATCAGCATCCCCCGTCTTGAGGGTCTTATCCACGTTCTTCGCACTCAAGAGCAAGAGTCTGGCGGAATAGTCCCCACACTCGCCTTTTGGAAAAGAGGCTGACGCCATCGCTCCATGAGCTACTGATGGTGGGTTGAACGACGAATCCAGACAGGACACAAATACGGTCGAATCGTTGCATTGGTCGCTGGTGAAGGGAAATGCTGGATGAGACGCCCAGATGAGCTCGAGGGGGGAGGGAGATGTAACGTGTAGGACTCGGGACAATGCAGTAGCCATGCCTTTCCTGGTGAGGAAAGGTGTCGTTAATGTGGGTCCCATTTTGGGGTCGATGCTGCTCAGGGTAACGGAGCTAACTTGGTCTGCGACCGGCTGGATCAACAACGAACATCCGCTTCTTTCATCTTCATCTGATTCCCAAATCCAAATATTCCAAGGATATCTCTTTTATAGAAGTGGACAATTACTCTTAATTCTTTTTACCCAACGCCTCAGCCACCAGCCCTGTCAAACCAAGCACTTCTTCCTCCCTCATTCTTCTTCCTACAAGCTGAAGCGCAATAGGAGCACCTTCATAAATCTTTGGATCGTAAGCCTCAGAGACCGTCTTGTCGATGTCAGTGAGGTAAGCTTCTGGTTTAGGTGGGATCACATCGACTTCCGGGTCGACGGAGGTCACCGGGAAAACAGCAGCAGGGTAATCATGCAAGTTCCAAACGGTAGTGTAAGTGATTGAGGTATACTTCCCGTGAGGAGGGGCCGGAAACGGAGCGACAGGCGCGATGATGCAGTCGATCGGGCGGCCGGTTGAAGTCTTGGAGACGGTCGAGTTCCAGTAATCCAAATATTCTTTTCGGAGAGTACGCTTCCTTTGGTTGATCTTTAATGAGGAGAGAGGGGGGAGTGGTCAGAAGGCAAAATGGGAAACAGAAAGACTAGGCACCTCACCTGCCAAGATTCATAGACATTCAAGTGCTTTAATGAGTTGTTCACGGTTTCAAAGAGAGGTTCACCACTGAGATCAGCTGAAGTCTCCAAATCCATACCACCATCCGACTCAAAGATCTCAGCGAGGATGCGATCTGCCTCAAGGTGCTTGTACGGGACCCAGTCGACGACTATCCAAAAATAAAAACCCCACAATCAGAAATTTTCAAGTTGAATACATTGAAAAAAAATCTTCACCTTCGTGTCCTGCAGCCAAGAGCGCAGCCTTGGTCTCCTCGAGTGCACGCTTGACAGGTGGTTGAGGCATTGCGACGCCGTCGTTCCAAAGGATGCCGAAGCACTTTTTTCCTTCCAACCCCTTTAGTTCGAATTCGTCTTGGGACCACTTCTTTTCACAGACCATTGGGTCGTAGAGCCACGGTTGACCACCAATGACAGCCTTGGTGAACTCGACGATGCCCGAGTAAGAAGTTGAGATGGGACCCAGCACAGATGGTGAGACTTCCATTCCTTCCAAAGTGTTTAAAGCACCTTGGTATGGAAGACGGTAGAATGAAGGTCTCAAACCGTAGAGACCTTGCAAAGCTGCTGGAATTCGGACCTACAAATTGATTCATCAGTGTGCGGTTAGCGACAAGCGAAAATTCGACTCTGTGCATAGATCTTCTACTCACAGAGCCACCCAAATCAGTCCCAACACCTAAAGGACTTCCTCGGATACCAACAAGCGCTCCTTCTCCACCTGAAGAACCGCCGCACGTCAGAGTTCGATTGAAAGGATTAGTGGTTCTCCCGAAGATAGCGTTGTCGCTTTCTGGGCGCCTAGAGCACAGAGTAATTGTAAGTAATGGCTCACATAGGTTGATGATTGTAATAGGAGAAAAAGTTGACCCACATCAAAGTTTGTGGGATGTTGGTGCTGACGAAGGGAACAGCTCCAGCTTTCTTCAGGATCTCAACCAGAACACAGTCTTTCTCTGCCTTCTTTCCTAGCCAGCCTACAAATCCGACAGAGTGCTCAGATCCTTCAATGCAGAACTAGGAGAAGCGAAGAGCAGCGATAGGCGGGAATGAGCGAAACTGAACCAGCTGGTCACTTCAGAATCTATAAGCGCTCCCACACGCTCACCTGGTCTTTGAGAGAGATCGGTAGACCATGCAGAGGTCCAACAATGTTACCTGTCGTTACAAGGTACTCATCGAGCGACTTGGCCAGTTTAAGAGCTGAATCGAAGTGAATCTCCGTCAAGCAGTTGACCTAAAGGATCAAGCTGTGAGTTGAGAAGCTTTTCTGATTGGGATACTGACAATCACGAAGACCTACCAGTTGATTGGCGATAGTTGCCCGCTTACAGAACGCTAAAGTCACCTCGTAACTTGACCATTCCTTTGCAGCGATCATTTTCAACAGCGTTGCAGTCGATGACTCAGTGATGATGAGTTCTTTCTCTGAAAGTATACCAGACTTCTTGGGGATGTCAATAACGCGCTTCAAGGTCGCAGGAGGAAGCTGCTCCTCTGGTATCATCCATTCCTTGGGGATCAGAGCATTTCGAGCTGCCAATTTGGCCTCAGCTTTTAGTTTCCAGTCTGGAACAGCGACCATGGTGAATGATGGAGATGTGATGGCTGACAGGGAACAGAATGGAGATGCAGCGAGAGATAAGGACGGCATGAGAAGACACCTGTCGGTGATCTGCAGTTGCATGGACGGCCCATTTTCGGTGTGACGGTGTTACACGCTCAATCTATCGCGGAGGATAGCCGAGTGAGGCGGCTAAGGACCTCGGGACGTCAGGCTCTTCTTATAAACGAAGGAGGGAAGAGGGGAAAGAGCTAGCTCGATCGATATGAGGTCTAGGTTCGCGATGTATTTCCCTCCGTGCGCCTTTTGCTAGGTTAGGGATGAGTGTTCATCCGTTGGCATTGGTGAGCCAACCAATAGCGCGCGAGTTATTGGTTTGGAATTGATTTCCGCCTGATCGTGTCACTTTGGCGACATCCCACCGCAGTGGTTTGATGCCTTTTAATCAACCCCCGTGCGGGGAACCAGTTTTCTTTCTCTTCTCTTCTCGGAAAGAGCAGCTTGAATCAAAGAGATTTTTATTCCAACGAAAAAAACACTTAAGAAGGAAGGGTTTCCCTGTCAGAAAGGAAAGAAGGTCTTGAGAGAAGAGGTATGCCCTACTTGTTCCGTTCTAAACCAAACGCTGCTGACTGATTTGTTTGTGCAGAAGTAACGACAAAAGGCCGACAAATACCCTTAACCTTCCGACAGGTTGGCTAACCTTATCTCAATCCTCCCACTCTATAAAAACGCTGACCCTTTTGCTTTCTTCTGTGTCCTTCAACCTCTGCCAGCAAAAAGTTTGAACGCATCACGATCGTTCCCCAACGATGCCGTCAAAGTTCCAGTCCAACAGTTGGTTCGGTCCAGGAATTCTCCTGCGAGCCCCCGTCTATATCACCTTCCTATCGACCATGGTGGTATTCGGTGTGGTAAGTTAAACCATTTGCGACACGATGCCGTGGTTGAAAGAGATCTCATATTGATGTTGGGTTCGCCTTGACCTGCTGTCAGGACTCTGGCATTACTGGTTCGGTTCAAGCTTCCACTCAGTGAGTCTTTATCTCCTGTTAATCTTGTATTCAAGGAAGAGTGTTAATCATTTCCCAATGCTACGGTTGACATCCATTTCTGTAGGTGGAACACTTTCTTCGGTAATCCAACAGGCTCTACCCTGGGTATCTTATCTGCTATCTCTACCCTCGGCGAGATTGCAGGAAATACGGTTGCTCCTTACGTTAATGATAGGTGGGGAAGAAAGGTAAGCCTTGGATGTCTGAGTACTAAGGCGCTTCAAAGGTTGACCTTAAACCCTGTGGCACAGAGAGGTATCTTGGTTGGATGCATCATTGGTCTTATTGCAACGGCGCTTCAAGCTGTAAGCCATTCTGTCGCTTTTGAAGATAAGATGTGTTTGTTGACCACATTCTATCAATGAGAACAGGGAGCTGTTAATGTCAAAACGTACCTCGCTGCTAGATTCTTCCTCGGGTTTGGTTTGCTCTTTGCCCACAATGCTTCTCCCGCAATGCTATCAGAGTTCTCACCTGCAAAGGTACTCCTTTTTGTACTCCTCAAAGGTGCGCTCGAACTCACTGTTCTTCTTCCTTTAACAGGAGCGTCCTCTTGTCATGGGCTGCTATTCTCCCAACTATTTCGTGGGAGCGATAGTTATCAGCTGGACATGCTATTCCACTGTTAACTGGGATTCTAATTGGAGCTGGAGATGTCCCTCTCTTGGTGAGCTGATGTTGGACGCTTGAGTACAAAGCGCATTCATTCTGATGCGACACTTTTTTGCTGCTCCTCTAACTGTAGTTCAAGCCGTTCCGATGTTCTTGCAGCTCTCCCTGCTTCCCTTCATTCCAGAATCTCCCCGTTGGTTAGCATACCACGGTCGCGAAGAAGAAGCCAAAGCAGTTCTCGTCAAGTACCACGGAATGGGCCACATGACAGAGGAAGTCATGATCGCATTCGAGGAGATCACTGAGAGTGTTGCTAAACAGAAGGCTGAAGACAACACATCAAGGTGGAGTGATCTCTTCAGAACCAAAGGGATGAGAATCAGGACTACCATTGCTATGTTCGCAGGTATAAATCTTTTTTTGTTCAATTACATTGTAGCGCGCGTCTCTAAGTTCCTTTTCTCGTCAGGAATTGCTTCGCAATGGTCCGGAAACGGTTTGATCAGCTACTACATCGTCATCATTCTGAAATCTGTGGGAATCACCTCCAGCAAATCACAAACTGTAAGCTAGTTCGAACTTGCCCTTGTAATCCTTGACTAATCTTCGACCGACGAAATAATCACCTCCTTCTAGCTCTTCAACGGTCTTCTCAATGTCTACAGGTAAAAGCAGTACCCTGCTAATTTCAGACTCATAGTCGCTGACCGTCAGTGGATTTTGACTTTGACATTACAGTTTCTTGATCTCGATTGCTTGTGCACCTTTGTCAGGGCGAGTGGGAAGACGACCCATCTTTTTGTGGGGTGTTGGTGGGATGTTTGTCGTTTGGGTTTGCTTTACAGGTCTCAGCGCATCCTACGCATCTAATCCTGTAAAGGGCGTCGGAAGCGCAGTGTTGTTCTTCATCTTTGCATTCCAGACCACCTACGGAGCTGCTTGGACTACCCTGTTCATGTATCCAGTGGAAATGTTCCCCAGTGCTTTGCGATCCAAGGTAAGCCTCGGACCCTACGTTTCGACTGTGATATAAACCAATCGCTTAAGCCTTATTCACCTTTTGCAGAGTCTTGCAGCTCAGAATTCGTTGGACTACGTAGGGCTGTTCATGAACATTTACGTTAGTCCTATTGTTGCCTTTATAATCACAGTGAAGATCATCAGACTTATCAGCTTACTAATCTTTCAGGTTAACCCAATTGCTATGGATGCTGTGAGTCATCTTCCGTTTTCCACTTTAATACAATAATCCCTGCTGACGATACGAATTTATATCCCCCATTTCTTTTCTGACTCTAGATTGGATGGAAATATTATAGTAGGCGCTTTCTTTATACTTTTGTTTCAGAAGCCGATTGTGTTGATATTTCTCTCTTCCAGTTATCTACGTGGTTCTTGACGGCCTTCAGGTTATCGTCGTCTACTTTTTGTTTGTTGAGACAAATGGTCTTACTCTGGAGCAGATTGGAGACTACTTCGACAATGGAGATCCAGTGAGTGTTTTTTTGTTCGAAGTTGCTTGTTGTTGGAAGATGACAAACTTCCATCTTTCTAGAAATGGCTCGCTGGACCAGGATCCAAAAAGCTTCTTCAAGACCACGCTGAAGAGTTTATTGCCAGACGTGGCCATGTCACTTCGGCTCCTGGAACCCCAGGGAAGGAGAAGGATGAAGAAATGGGCGTCGAAGTCGTTCCAGTTCCAACTCTTTAACCTGGCTTCATGTATGGTTCATTCCCAGTTCACGGCATCAACAATTAGAGGGCAGTTGTAGATTTTTATAAGTTTAAATTGTAGAGCGAAATAGAACATTTGCTATAGATACTAGATGCTTTAGAGTCAAATGGGATATATACCTGGGATCGTGCATTTTCTCAGCGCCAATAAGGTTGCACATTAGTTTTACCAAGAAGAGATATTTTTCGTATTTTATGTAAAGTAAGAAGTGTATTGAAACTACGTGAAGTTTGGATCTGGTTGCATCAAGAGATCGAGAGTATCTGCTCCTTCCATCCAACCAAACGATGGACCTGAATTGATTGATTGAAAGCCAGGAAACCACGCGCTGTACGTTTCCAGGATATCAGCGAGAGTTGGTGGATCAGGAAGAGCATCCGGGGAGTAGTTCTAGAGACCCAAATAAAAAAGAACTTCAGTTGTCGCTCCAAAAAAAGCCAAATTTGGAATATCACGTACAAAATCTGGCAAGAGCTCCTGTTCACCAATGGTTTCTGCACCTTCCACATGAGGTTGGGTCATTTCCTGTTCTGACGATGTCGCTAATTTGAAACTCAGATTCAAGAGACTTTGCAAAAAGACAGCCTGGAAGGACAGCACCTCACTCTTTATAAGCGATGGCTAAGGGCAACAATAGGACGACAGGGAAAAACTCACGAGATAGGTAGGGGTATCGTGGGATTGACGCGCCAGCGATCGGCAAAGTGCAACCACTCGTTGGATAAGTAGATGTGCGGACCCGTAAAGATGCGGTTCCAGCGATGCAGAGTGCTAGTGTGTGGTGAAAATTTAGTACCTGACAAAAACAATCAGAACAGTCTAGTGACTGTGACTTACTTTGGACAAGAAGATGGCGGCGGTTGTAATACCTATCGTAATGACGTCCTGACTGTAGAGCAGTACCTTCTCTCCGAACTCTTCGACCACGTATCGAATCACCTCCAACCCAGATAGTGCAGCATCCGAGAAAGCTTCCCTCAAAAGCCGTTGTTTCCCAAAATGATCCAGGGTGGAGTTCATGCTCGCAGCGAGCGTCTGGAAGTGGTAGTCAGCAATCTGATACTTTTGATTGATCTTATAAAAGCGTAAAACCAGGAGAGAGAAAGGGTGTACGGGAGCAGGAGCTGAAATCAGGCACGGTGGTAAGTATCAGGTCAAGAGAAGTAGCAACATCAACTGGACCTACGAAGTGCAGCAAGCCATCTCTCCGTCCATCCTTTCCAATCGATTCGTAGTCTAGTGTGAATTGCCTTTCTGTTGTCGATGTCTTCCTTAGTAGTAAATTTTCCCATCTCGACTGGATTTGATACCGAGCAGGATATAAGAGACGCGGCTATCATAGTATCGGCATAGCAAGGAAACTGCGGACTGAAGAAAGAACAAACAAGCATCAGGGCACAGACCACACAGAATGTGAAGAAACACACTCACTGGTCTCGAATAGCCCATTCTCCTGGTTCAAATATCGACTCTGGAGAGATAAGCCTGGGACAGTTCAAGTTTTCATTCAAACTACAAACCAAATTTGTCAGCTTCAAAACAGCCCACAGACAGATACAGCCCACTCAAGTGAAATCGAAGCAGCACAACTGAGAAGCGCTGTTAGATCCAATCCCAAATACCAATCATACAGAAAATTTTGACTCACCTGTAAGAAAGTTCGCTCTCGATCCAGCTGTTCTCTCGCCGCAAATTCGTCCTGCGGAAGCGGCCGCTTCAACCCTCTGCCTTGGTTATCCAAGCCCAACTCAGTTGCCATCCTGATGGCATAACCAATCTTCTTAAATCCCGATCCATCCCTTGCGTCCTTGTAGAACGTTAACAGCGAGAGGGCTTGCAGAATTCCAATCTCAGAGGCACCTCTGATGAAGCTGTCGCCAAGCAAGCGGTTGACATGGGTCAGCAGCGGTAGATAGAGATCTGGGAAATGAAATTTGGAAGCGACGGTGACCACAGCACTGTAGAGAATCAAGGAGCGGTTGTGGGTGTAGTGCGCTGTGTGTAAAGCTGGGTCCAGAAGGGCAACAAGTGGGTTGAGATTCTCGTGATAGAAATCAAACAGATCTACACCTTGACCCTTCGTGAGGATGTTGAGTTTGATGGGATCTGGTTCATGCGCGTCTATCCCTCTCACTTCGTACCTTCCATGTTCCCTCGCGTCGCCTTCAGGAGCCAAGAATTTAGAGAGAGTCACTCTGTCTCTGACCTCTTCCTTGATATCAACATTGGATGAGGCGCGAATGTTGGATATGGATGTCAGTGTTGTTGCCGGTCGTTGAATGGATTTGTTAATGAGATTCCAGGGATCATTGTAGGTGGACGGACCGGCAAGATTGGAGGTCGACGTGATTGGCGGCAAATGGAGTAACTGGTTCCCATTGAGAGACGAGCTATTGTTGATAGATGAGTTGAAGGATTGATGTTGATGATATGGGTGATAATGCAGGGGGATAGGCTCATGTCGAACTGCGGTGATTGTTGAGTTGTCGTTGTCCCGTGGTGGATTCGGTAGCAGCGGATCGGTTGCTCCTCCTTTGAACTTTCTTCCTCGTTTACTTGATCTGAATACACATTCTATTGAGAATAAGAATCAAAATTGCATCTGGAGATCAGCAAAAAACCCACTCGATAAATGGTCGGACTAGGTACTCACCAACCTGCAGTCGTTCACACCTAGGACATCCCTTTCCGTCTGATGCTTCACCAGGTTTACATTTCACCTGAAGGAAAAGGATTTAAATCGCAACCCATCAGTTCTTGTATCTCCTTGTTGTTTGTACCCCACGTCGCTGAGCTGAGCGACCTGAATAGTCATACACAGGGCTCTTCCAGAACTGACCTTGGACTGACGACACGTGAGGCATGCTTCTCGAACCTTCACTATCGTAGCTGCGTTGGGTTCTGGTGTAGGTGTGGTGCAAGCGGTGGGAGAGGCACTGGTAGAAGGAGTTATCGACGACATGACTTTCGTCGTCTACTGACACAAAGTATTGGATTTCTACTAGTATAAAGAACCTTGATTTCGAATGATTTGGATAACAGAGAGGTGGAATTTTTGCTGCTATTGAGGCTGAGGCTCTACCTACAACATACAATAGAAGGAAAGGCGATAAGGACGCTGGTCGGTTTTCAGCGGTGGGAGACCATAACGAGGTGAAAGAAAGGAAGCATCAAGGTGACATACCTTCTTAAATGAAGTCTCTATTAGCACAAGACCATGTTTGTAACTTTCACACAATTAGATGAAGGTGCAGTGCAAAGAATTATAAGCTCTCATTCGACAGCCATCACTTCCGATTCGCCCCCACGCCACCAATTGAGGGGTATGATGATATGCTGCTAGCAGTAATTATATGCATTGCTAACTTTCCAAAACTGGTCCATGCTCCTTTTCTCCCTATATAGAGCGCAACATTCTTCTTGCGACTATGCGCCTGCATTCGTTGGATGATGTTCGTACATTTCTCTGATGAGCCTGAAGGGGAACAGACCCTACAGGCTCGTCTGGCATAGTTCGTTTATGGGCTCATAAGATGTCGTCAAAAGCTAGTCATACACTGCAATGCGGAGAGACGGGAAGACATCAGTATCTGAAAGTCTCGATGTGTATCAGGATCAAAAGCCCACTCACCATGAATTATAGCATAAACACCTAGTAAATAAGTAAAATAGGTCATGAGAGCAGGGAGTCAGCAAGCACGATTCGTGGAGCAATGGTCCGGGCGTCCAGAAAGAGCTAGATGAAAATCGAGGCTCACCAATCCACACAAGCGCAAAACCCAGTCCAGCATCTTGAGTAACACCACTTGTCAGAAGATCTACCCATCCACCAGGTAGTACTTCTTTCACTTTGAGTCCATCTCTGAATCTGAGCGTCGCCGCTATCACTAGCGAAGTGAACACCACCTGCACTAGAAACAGAGCGAACCCCTGACCGTTCTGAAGGCCCAGAATTCCTGCTACAAGGCCAGTAAATAAGGAGCAAGCTGTTCGGAGTGTTGCTATGTGAGACTAGGGGGGCAAAACCGACAGTTATTTTAATAAAAACGAAGAGGACGTTTCGTCAAAGCTGTCCCTCCTTGGTAGACTTCCAAAAGGATGGCAGAGCTTACAAAGTTGTACATTGCATGTGCTGGGTAGATGGCATTGGGAGCAGTGGGATCTGGAGGGGGTGGCATGCCCATCCCTGGCATCGCCATGTCAGGCAAGAAGTCGGAAGAGGTGGTGTCCTCGACAGGGAGCTACTGCGCTTTCTTCAACTGGCTTGAGAGACTATCACCACAGAGGAAGGTGGAGTTTACGGCACTGAGAGGCGATAGAGGAACAAGATGGTGATTATGAGTGCCTGTGAGAGTCCACTCAATACCCGTCGCTGAGTTGCACCTGTCCTGAAGCGGTTGACAGCAGATTGGAAAATCGCGCGACTTTTCGCTAACGGCGATAAGATAATTGATTCGTAGTATAACTAACATGTACCAAGGGCTGAGCTTGAGAGGGAGAAGAGGAACAAGCTGGTAACAAAAACAAGGCACGACAAAGCGCCACCAGTTAAGCTAGCGACACAAGGGCCAAGGAGCGACCTATTGCGGGAGGCGAACTTGAGAGTTAATTAAAGATTATAAACCCCAGAGAGGGAGAGAGAGAGAGAGAGTGTGTGTGTGTGTGTGTGTGCGTCTGTGGCCCCCGTGAGTTATTCAGTCGTGTAGATGTGAGTAATGTTGCGACACTTACGTTTTCGAGCAAAGTTCAGTAATTAAATCAAAAGCAATATTCTATCTTCGATTGCAAGCAATGACTTTTCTTTTCGGGCCTCACTCAGAGAAAGAAAACGAGATTTACGATCGCCATCAATTCTTGACAGCGGACACTCCTATGGTTTGCAGCCAGCTTAATGAGTGTTTAACGACGGAAAGCTGTAAATATTCATCCATGATGTGAGTAGTGGTGAAAGCTGTTTTGATGGCAGAGATTACGAAATCAAAGCGAGAAGATGGTTTCGGTGCGCACTTTGAAGAGCCACTTGTCTTGTTATCGGAGGAAGGAAAACAGAGCAATTGACAAAGACCGAAGCTGTAGCCTAGCAAGAGCATTCAATGCTTCATAAAAGACGTAAAAGAGGTAAAAAAAGACCAGCAGGCGGTGTTGCTTTGGAACTAGTCCTGGTCTAGCGATGAACGGCATTCCAATGAAACTGGTATTTTTTTCCAAAATTAATTGGGGCTGACCTGTTACACTCAAACCTTTTCCCACACCCAATGGACATGGAAGAAGTCAATTGTTTGTTTTTTGGGTCACGGGCATCAGCAAGCGTTGGCGCTGCTGCCCTCCCCGGAAACGTTACTAAGGCGCAGGATCGCCACAGCTTTACGAACCATATTATTACGAAGTGATGTTTTTGCGATGCCAGTGCTTTACATAACGCAAAACGAGCTGTCTTTATAAAAGCCGCTGGGGATAAATTCACTACCTTTCTCTTACTTCATACCCTCTCCTTCACTATCGTGTTCTATCTTACTTCCTCCAACAATGTCTTCAGTCCCCTCTCTGACAATCCCTGACCTCACTGGGTAGGTAATGTCCAGCTCTTCACCTCTAGAAGAATCGCTCCTAATGTTCTCTCATATTCCAAAGTCGAGTCATCCTCGTGACTGGTGGAAAGTAAGTGCCTTCAGGAGTCGGAGCCTTCGACTGTCAGAGAAGTGCTTCACTGGCAATCGCGATTTAGTTGTGTGGTGATGTTAATTTCTCGCTTTTTCAGCTCCGGCCTTGGTTTCGAATCTTGCAAACAACTTCTTCTTGCCAATGCAACTGTCTATATGGCCAGTCGCTCTCAAGAAAAAGCGATGGGTGCTATTGACCGGTTGGAGAACCTTATCCCTGGCTGCAAATCACGCCTCAAATTTCTCCAAGTAGATCTCAGCTCTGTCAAGAAGTGCAAAGATGCAGCTGCCGAGTTCATGAGAGTGGAGTCTAGACTGGATGTTCTTCGTGAGTGTTCTTCGCCTCCCTTAAGTCGACATCCGAAAATGCATCGCTCATCATCAAACTATTTTTTAGTCAACAACGCTGGAGGGTAAGCACTTTTGCTAAGATCCCCTGATACCATCAACTGATTTGTTGTGTAAAATCGCTGAAGGATGGGATTGGACTACTCAATTACTCCAGAGGGAACTGAAATATCTGTCGCTGCCAACCACGTCGGTCCTTTCGCCTTTACACAAGGTCTCCTCCCAATCCTGATCAAAACATCGGAGGAGCCTGGGTCAGACGTTAGAATAGTCAATGTGAGTTTCTATTTGATTGACTTCAAAATTTGAGGACGCTGAATGGTAACCGAAGGCTAGGTATCGTCCGGTCTCGCCATGAGATTCAAAACAACTCTGGATGGGGTTTCGTCTATTGAAACATTGAACAAAGCTGGAGGTACCACCAATAGTCTCTTATCTAAGGGGTCTAGATATTGTGAGTATTCTTATGCTTTGCTTTTCGGAAGGAATGATCGGCAACTAAGCACGTATCAACAGCTCTCACCAAATCTTACAACGCGTTATGGACAAAGCAACTCCAAAAGACTCTTAAAAGCACCAACATTCTCGTTGTATCTCTCCACCCAGGTATTATACTAACGGAAGGAGCTAAGACAGGAGCCGGTCCAGGATTGTTAGGTCGACTAATATTATTCATCCAAAAACCCTTAGCGGTGTCCGTCTCAGACGGCGTGTACAACAGCATGTGGTTGTCAACAACCCCAGCGCTGAAACCTGGCAACAACAAGAGAGAAGAGGTCAAGGGTTGTTTCTTTGGAAAGAACGGAGTCGTTTTAGAAGCGCCTTACATGAACGACGAGGCTATTCAGTCCAAGCTTTGGGAAGTGACCGACAGCTTTGTCAAAAGGTTTTAAGAACATTTGAAGGATGGGCATCCAATTATTTCCCTCGATAGATACGAACCAGGACAGTTTCAGCTCAAAGTATCGCCAGCAAGAAAGACTAATAAAGACATACCGATACAAAATTCACCAAACAGCTTTTCCAACACATCCTCTTTCCCTACATGACCGGTGACAGCTCCTATTTCTAAAGAGGCGTGCCGAAGTTCTTCTGCTGCCAGAACAGCCTGAGAGTGATGGGTCATCGACAAGAAGGCCCGAAGGTAGACCAGAGATTGGGTGAGGTGTGATCGATGGCGAGTGTGGGTAATGAGAGGAGTCTCAAGTGATGAATTCAGTGAAAACCTTGACATGACACCCCATGAGACTGGATTAGTCACCAAGAAGGATGTCGGAAATTCCAGGATACTCACTTATCAGAAACTATCTTGACCAACCCTTCTTCCACAAACTCTTTGATTCCTTCACCGGTCTTCAGACTTCCCATCCAAACCTTCTTTAAGCCCAACTGAGATCTCACAATGCTGGATACGTTTTTATCACTGCCAATTCTATCCAAGTGGTTGACGAAAACGAGGCGACTGTCTCTTTTTTCAGTGAAGCCCTCCAACATTCTCTGAAGATCAGAAGAAATCCCATCACGAAGGATTTCCTCAGCGTTGAGCAAAAGAACACCAACATCTGCGTTTCTGATTTCGTCTTCTGCCATCTCGATCCCCATCTTTTCGACCTCACCTACGTCAGGAGATGACCTCAGCCCTGCTGTGTCACTCAGAATGACCTTGACCCCATTCAGATCCAGTGACAGAGTGATGACGTCTCTTGTTGTTCCGGCGTGGGGTGAGACGATCGAAGCGCGACGGAACGACAAGTGGTTGATGAGTGTTGACTAGGGATCGTTGAAATAACAACTCAGTCTTGATTTTGGAGAGTCCAGGCATGATAAGAACAAACTCGACATACTTTACCGGCATTGGGGGGTCCATAGATGACACATTTCACGCCTTCCCTGATGATTTCACCTTTCCGATTGTCATCGAGAATCTGCTCGATGGTTAAAACGAGACTGTTGACGCGGTCACCAGCTGGTAGCCAAAACAAAATAAAATAAAAATTGAAAAGCATAAATCAATTGTCATATGACAGGACCGTGTTGGAATGCAGAAGCAATCATACTGACCAGCACTGAAAACGGAGTCTGAAATGCCATCGTCTTCACCGAAGTCAATCAATGCTTCCACCATAGACATAGCAGTGACAATTTCATTTCTTAGATGCTCGTAATGTTTGGTCATTCCGCCCTAGAGAGGCCAAGTGAGCTGGTAGGTCATTGGCGCAAAGGTAGAGTCATAAGATGGTACGTACACTCATCATCCCGAGAGCCAACCTCCTCTCACTCTCGGTCTCACTTTCAATCAGATCTTTGATACCTTCTACCTCTAATAAGCTTAGTTTCCCTGCTTCCCAAGCTCGACGAGTGAATTCGCCCCTCTGCGCCTGGCGACAAAAGGGAAGAGTTGCGAGGTGAGCGAGGAGTGGTGAAATGATGGCGGAGCTGGAGTGCAAGTGGAGTTCTAGTAAATTCTGAGAGGTGAACGAGTTCGGAGCTAAGAAGAAACCAGGACACAAGAATTAGTTTTCAGGCGTGCACGAGCAAGGAGTATGACTTACCATCAAACCTCACAACGAGACCCTTGTCAACGGTCTCATTCCGTATTTTAATATCCCTCAACACCATTTGCCTTGCTTTTGGCATCCAGGTTGGCTGCTGTTGGTCATCACCCGCAGCCGACCGCCGCTTCTGTTTTTCTTTCGCGGTAGCACAGACGTCATGATAGACAGAGTCGACAGCTGGACCACTAATCCTAATAACAGCTACACCTGCTTTTCCTGCTGGGGTAGAGAGAGCAAAAATGGTGTTTCGTTGCGATTGGGTGGGAGGAAGACCGGAGGTAAAGCTGGTGAAACTACGTTTGTAGAGGAAAGCCATCTCAACATGAATAAGGGGTCCTCTGAGATAAACAAGAACCTGAGAGTCTTGAAGGGTCATACAAGGCTCTAATTTGAGCGTATGGTCGATCAGGAACAGGCATTCGAATAAAAAGTCAGCGAATAATATCGAAAATTAAAGCTAATTTTACAATTGTTTTTCCCGTCTTTATCTTCCACTTGCACCCAATTTAACTCGTGCTTTGGCAGTCTGGCAGATGAAATGGCCAGTCGAAAGTGAGCAATGGTGGCGATATTGAACCCGTTTCCTTTGAAAACAGCTGCGGGACGAAAGAGCTTTTCTCGCCAACCATTCGATAGTCCCGACACCTGGTTAGATCATCGGGCTGCTGGTAGAGGCCATACTCTCCTCCAGTGAAAACACTATCAATCAGGTCCGTCTTCTCTCCGTCAAATCACGCTCGACACGCATCGTGAGTTTAAGGTTTGGTGCTTTTCTCACTCGACTCAACAGAATGGCAACTGGGTATTCTCTGCTGTCTGAGAACAAGAAGGGTACCAATGGTGTCCTCAGTCAATTCCTCAGGATCCTGCAGTTCAATCGGTTCTGGCTGGCTATGCTCTTAGCTATCGTGCTCTTTGGACTGGCTCCCTACCTATTTTCACACTCGTCTTCCAGACCCTCGCTACCACCATCAAAGAACCCTTACCATGAAGAGACTCTTCTGGAATGCGACCCATACACGTCTGCTGCTTGTCGAGAAAAGCTAGGACTGAACATCGATGAACCCGTCTCGAGTCCAGTGGACAACTATGAGAGACCTACCCAAGAGTATCCCCACAAAGCCAAAGATGGATGGCACAGAATTGAAGATGGTATCCTCTATGTCGACCAGAACCTACCAGCGGAACGGAATCCAATTCATCAACTCATTCACTCAGCCCGAATTGAATGGCAGGCTAAAGTTGACAGGCAAAGCAGGACATTGCGCCAAGCTGTGCACGAGTACATGCGAAGGAACGGTGGGAGGAAGCCGCCAAAAGGATTTGACCATTGGTGGAAATTTGTCGTGTAAGCAACGCGCTTTTTCTCCCGCTCCCAAGAGCTAAAATGATGATTAAACTGATCGAAACTCTGTAGCGAAAACGAGGTGACCTTGCCCGACGAGTATGACCAAATCTTGAAAGATCTTGCACCATTCAGGTGAGTAAAACGGCTGATGTACAAAGCTGATATTTTGACACTGAAAGCGTGTTTCTACTTTTGCCTTGGTTAGAGGCATTTCACCACCAGACTTACGAGACCGAATATATGAGCTCTCAGTATCGCCTGATGCTTTCACCATCTCAGTCAAGAATGGAACCGTGTCCGTCTCAAGGAAGACTTACGACGCCGACAAATACTTTGGTGCAGATGCTCGAGTCACTGGTCAGATCGATTTTATCAAAGACGTAGCCAAGTGGATTCCAGACGTAGATGCTGTATTCAGCATTCATGATTCGCCCAGTCAGTTTGTGAGCGGTGTCCATTTGAAGGAGTTGCTGGCCCATGCTGATAATGGCACCTGTGAGTATTACGTCGTATCCCATCAACTCTTCGTTCACCTTCACTGGTCTAAACTTCATCCATTTGATCAGGGATCGCACCTGACAAAGTTGCAGACCGAGCATTGCACGAATGGGGTGGAGCTTGTCCAATGCACAGTCCTGCTTACGCGCAAGCCGTGATGAAGGCGATTGGCAAAGGCGAATTCAGTACTGAGCAGCTTCCCGAAGGAGCTCTCGATCAGGAACATCCAAGCATGGAAGATTCTTGGCATGGTAAATCTTTCATCTCTGACCACTCAGCAGCAATGAACCTATGTCAATTCCCAAAAAACATGGACCTCCATGGCCTCACCGCTGGCGTCAAGCCTCATCTGCGGCCGAAGCTGTTACCCATGTTTTCTTTGAGCAAGACCAATCTCCACTCCGATATTCTGGTGATTCCTATGGAACAGTGGCACGAAGATGTTGGTGCTCTGCCGTGGGACTACAAGGAGCAAGAAAAACTCCTCTGGGTAACCCGAACTTTCTACTTTCAATCTGAAAAAGAAGGAGCAAGCTGACACTTTTTGTTCTTCCATTTCCTAGAGAGGAAGAAATACTGGCGGCTGGTTCTCGAAACACACCCCCTGGCGAAACACACATCGACCTAGGATTTCAAAAATGTCATCATACGAAATCCCTGGGATGGTTGAGATCATTCCTTCTCCAAGGCAGGTTGTCGGAAAGGAAACTGTGAAGGAGGCTATACAAAATGTCAGCCATGCGGAGCTAAACAAAAAGCTGATCGACATTGGGCTAGCATACGAGCCCATTCGTGAGTAGACTTCCTCTCTTCGATTTGTGGTATGCTGAACCAAGTTTCTTTGATGTCCAACCTTCTCTTCAGAATGCGTTGTTGAAGATGGAACGTGTGATGAGATTAAAAAGGAGATGACATATAGACCGGTGTTGACGTTTGACGAAGAGAACCACTATAAATTCATCCTCGACATCGTGAGTCGCATTCGTAACCTCTTCATTGAGTTTAATGACCCTTACATGCTCTTTTCTATGCTTCTTAGGACGGAAACGCTTGGTCTGCCAGATTTAACAGAGTCCTCTCCTCGCGTGCCTTGATACTGAAGTCAACGAGTGAGTGATATCGTTTCTGAGCTAATCTGGTACATTCTCATTTACGACCTCTTCAATAATATCAGTCTTCAACGAATGGTGGAATGAAAGAATCCAGCCATGGCTCCATTACATTCCTGTCAAGGTGAGTCCCCCAAATCTTTATTCTCAGGCGCGATCTGAACTGAGGCTTTAAACAATACAATCAGGTGGATTATAGTGATATTTATGACATCATGACTTTCGTAAGTATAGCTGTCATTCCACTTGAGTTCGCTATTTGTGAGACATCATCACTGACTGAACTCCCTTCCTTTTCGTTGGCTCCGTATTGGGACATTTTGCCGGTACAGTTCCGTGGTGATGGGACAGGCGCAAATGGTGAAGATAAACTTGCGGGCGAAATTGCTGGAAATGGTCGTCAGTGGGCTGCTGAGAACTGGCGACGAGTTGACATGGTGAGTTTCCACGCCTAATTTTCCTGCAATATCCAATTTCTGACCGTTCTTCTGACTTGCTCTCATCCCAGTCCGCGTATATGTTCAGGTTGTATCTTGAATGGGCGAGACTGACAGCGGATGATCCTTCAGCGATGGACTTAGAGTTTTAGACTGGCATACTGGCATGAGCATAATTTATATACTATGTTGTATTCTTCACACCTGCATGGAAAACAATATAGCTCGATGAATACGTTTTAATATTTCAATTTTATCTTCTGAGAGTCGTGCTTGATTGCCCAATACCCTCCACCACCAACGACGCGGATCGTATCGTCCAGGTCGGTGATTTCACAAGACCCACAAATCAGACCTTAGCCATCGACACCCCATCCACCTCATCATGCCTAACTTTCTGAACACCTATGTTCCTCCAGTGGTAGACAAGGCGGGAGCAACCCCACCTCATGCTACAACGCCCCTTGAAGAATACGACCTCAACTTTGTCTTCCCGCTGAAGACGCTCGAGAGTGAAAAGGTGATAGTCACACCTTTCATTGTAAGCTTGATGCTCCTCAGATTATGCCCTTTCTTGCGGCCAGCTAGATCTCTGACGTCGTCTTCCTCACCTCCCCTTTTAGCCTTCGTTGCATGCCCAGGCCTATGTCGACGGAACGAACGAGGATCCAGGCGAAATGTTTAAATATCTCCCGTGGGGACCTTTCACATTGGACAGCTTTCTCGTGTATTTGGAGGCGTACAGAAGAGAACCAACCAAGGTCTTGTTCGCTGTCATTGACAAGGCTGCTAATGCATTCGCAGGCGTGCTTGATTACCATCTCGCTGAAGCAGATAACCTTGTGTTGGAACTTGGCCATGTTATTGTGATGCGGCCCTTCCGGTCAGTGACTCTCTACTTATTGTAGGAGTGATGATCGAAGTGCTGAATACTTACCGCTGTAGACGAACATATGTCCTCACTCATGCTATCGGTCTGCTACTGGAGTACGCATTTTCTCCAAAACCGAAAGGATTGAATATGAGGAGGTTAGTAATTGTGACTTCCGTTTCGTCAACGAGCGGCACTCATCCCGCTATGCTTCGTGTTTGCTGCAGAATCCAATGGACGGCTTCAGCGAAGCCCCTCAACACAAGCTCTGTAAAAGCAGCCCATCGAATGGGATTCAAAGAAGAGGGTGTGTTGCGCTGGCGAGAGGTAAGTAGTACCAGCTTCGGAGAACCAAAGGGAAGCGAACAGCCAGGTGAGTGTCAGATCAAATGCCTCGTTGCGAGAAGTTGATCTGATTGCTGACTGAACCTCTAGGCCTTTCGCTTTGGGTTTCATCTGTGACATGGGAGGATTGGGAAGGAGGTGTGCGAGAGCTTTGCTCGACGCAGATGCGCAGAGACCAGTAGATGCCTTTTTCAGAGACCGAATCGACTATACCCAAAATTATCGATACCCGACAACAAAAGAACAACAGCAATATCTTTCTTAACGGTTTACAGCGTGAATGTCTGTTGCGCAACAGGGAACGTGTAAGACATCTATACCAAACCAAAAAAAAATTGGCGCAACATGCTTACCCCTCCTTTGTCCTTGCCGCTTTGTCTCTGAGCCAAGATGACAGCGGCTTTTCCGTGCCAGTCGGTCTCGATCAGCGTCTTAATGCGGTGGTCAAGGGCGGCTTCGGTCATGTGAGGGAGGACGGTACTGAAGAAAATGACTCGTCAGACGTCAGACGGCGTAACTCCTTTCGCCCTAGATGTAAAAGGAGAGACTCATAAACTAACCTCTCGATTGGATGCGACATTGCGGACGAGATGGCATGTTTGTACTCCTCGTAATTGTCCTTGTGAACATGATAAACGTAGCTAAAACCCAAATCCCAAATGTGCATGAGCGTTGAGGGCGAGTAAGCAGGCAAAGGGTGGGACTAGACCTACGGCGGTTCAAGTTGCCTCAACGTAGGTTGTTGTGACGTCCAGTAAATCTTCTCATCAGGAAGATCAAGCCTCCAGTCCAAGATCGGGTTAAGGAAAGGTACACCAAGACAGAGTGCTTCGTACGGAGTTGGAGAGTACCATGGGTTACCGAGGCCGACAATGACTTTGCTGGTCGAAACTTCATGCCTGAAAGCTGCTTGATCCAGCTTGCCGACGTTTAACACGTCTTGAGGATCCTCGAGCGCAACTCGCATTCGTTCTTCTCCATTACGACTGTCCTTCCAACCACCGACGAACTTGACATGAGGGTGGTGATCCAACGCTGCATCGGAGGCGTATTTGGATGGGAAATCCATGGGGAATGCGGTCGCGAAAGAGCTTTGGTCAGGGTGGAAATATTTGAGTTCCTTGCCGAACATCCACGCCTTATTCTCGCGATGTTCGAATGGAGTGTGATTGAGTTCAGAGCAGTTAACCGAATAACCGATGTAAGTGAAACCTGTCATGACATTGATGAATTTTGTCAGTCGAAGATATGCTTCGTGTAAAGGTGCGACTAAAGCTTACCTCTGTCGTAAGGCTGATCATCTACCTCAGCGGTCACTGGTAAGGGAAGCAGACTGTCAGCGGGGTATTGTTACTCTCAAAAATAGCAAAGCAGGGTATTGACCGATCCACTCGTCTCCGACGATCGACTGCCCTGTGATCGGGTAGTAGTTGAAGTACATGATTTTCCACGCCGGTATGCCCTTGGGATTCTTCACGCTCTTCATGAACTGCGTGTCGTGCTTCTTAATCGAGTCCCCGATGACTACCTTGACAACTTCGGGGAACAAGTTGTACAGCATCAAGGCTGCTTCAGGATCTTCATGAGAGAACAAGAATGAGTAGCCCTGTCGCTTGAGTGATTCGACCATGGAGTGACACCAGATTCCTTCGCCTCCTCTGAAATCTTGGGCGTAGTAGAGGGTGCACCAGCCTGTGGAGAAAATGACGACCTGTCGTTTACGCGAAGAAATACCTGAGCAAGTTTGTCCCGAGTCACTGAACCATGTGCTCACCTTGTCTTGGTTAGGCCGACAGGTGTTGGTTGCTAAGCAGTCTTTGATACCAGCTATCACTTCATTATTGAAGCCTCTGGAAATTGCAACCAGAGTGAGTATCCATCCCATAGAGGATGATGGACAAGAAATGAAGTAGACGTACAGCAGGTTATGCTTGTCATCGTAGCCCGAGGAAGAGCCATAGAAGTATAGGTATAACAAATATAGAATGCAGACAGCTGATAGAAGACTCAATCTCGACCCTAATCGTGCTGGTAGTATGCTCAGCATTGCCTTCCAGACAGAGAGAATAAAGAGAGAAGGAATGTGGAAGTTGGGCGAGGTTAAGAATCAGACAGAGTATACAAGTTAGAACCAGGGGAGATGACGGTGAAGGCGAAGTTGTGGTTAAAGAGAAGGGGGTAATTGCAGCAGCAAGGTTTCGCGTTGGAAAGCACGTAGGCGATCACTATGGACGCGACTCAGCCTCTTCCGACAGTGATGTTTCCAAATGAGTTAAGGCACAATCATGCTGATCAAAAAGTAATCTGTGTACCCTTCAATCCCATCGTGTCCTTCAACATATTCGTCATCTTACCTTCTCACCTCCTCAACCAAAGCAGCAATCTCATCCGGACCAGTGCCGCAGCATCCACCTATCACACCGCCTTCCTTCCACTTCCCTGAGCTCAACGCTTCTGTCATGACGTGAACCAGGTTCTCTGCAAAACCCTCCTTTGAACATCTTTCGGACGCGGGAAAGTCTGTGCGATGGAAATGTTTCAGTATGTCAATCGCTCAGATGGACAGACAAACGACAAATAAGGTACAACTCACCATCCCAGTAGGCCGATGAATCTAGGAAACGGACATTGTGGTTTGGATAGAGGATGAGGGTTGGTACTGTCCAACCCGAACCAGTCAGCATCATCAGACAATGTTGCGCAGGTAAAAAGTAAGAAAAGGCCACTGACTCAATGACGATGTGTCCTTGGGTGCCAGTTGAGGAATCAGATCCGAAAGATTTTGAAGGTCGGTACAATTGAGAGCAGCACTAGAGTTACCAGGAGTAAAGAACCAATGAAAAATGAGTATGAGATGGCACTGACAACATCAATGCACACGTACCCAAATGGTAATGGACCCTTCGCATCCTCATCCTCGTCCCAGAGCCTTTCACTAGCTGCTCCCAAGTCTCCGTCAGCCCATTTGCCGCTCGGAGCGCTGATTCCAATCCAGAATGGTACGCCCTCTCCACTGGTCTTCATCGCCAGTCGGAGCGCTTCAATCTCGATCGCCAAAGGTATCGTCTCGAATGCAACAAAGTCAACCTGGGAAAGGAGGGAAGAGAAGATCGATAAACGACTGGCGTGGAATTCGGTGATGGATTCGAGGTTGAGTTTGTCCTGTGGGAATTTACCGCTATATTCTGATGACACATAAGAAGCGAGAACAAACCCATCAGCCTTTTTAATCTAAATTGGAAAAAATTGAGTGATACTCACCCGCTCCAGTACCAGCAAAAGTTGCACCAAACGATCCCAAGCTCAGACCAACCAACTTCTTTCCACTTTCCTCTGGGTGTGCGTTCACATAATCATCTCTAGCTTTCACAGCCAATTTGATAGCTGACCTCATGAGTTCTTCGCCTTCTTGTTTCGACAGAGACAACAGAGGACCCGTGAATCCTTCGAGGTAGCTCTGGTAGGTAGACGATAAGATTATGTCTGCTCCGGATTCAAGGAAACGATAGTGGGCCTTGTAGATTATCTCAGGGTCTTCTTTGAGCAGTCTTGAGTTCCACAAGTCACCAGAGACGTCTTTGTGGAAAATCTGAATGCGCAAGAGGCTTGTGAGCTGCAGGAAATGGTGAGAGGAGAGCCGACCGTCTGAGGATTGCTTACATCACGCAGAGTCGTGCCTAATCCACCATCGAGTACAAGCAGTTTCCCACTGTTCAGAGAAGCACTGAGAGAAGACATCGGGCTGGGGAGAAAGATGCAGGCGATGATCCACCAGTAGCAGACGTACCGCTTGCTCGTCCAAGGTGTCGCCACCTGAGGCTCCAAGTAGAAAGACAGAGAGAATGAGAACGATCTTCCAATAGAACAGAATGGAACAACAGTGGAGATCGGAAGAAAAATTCCTCTCCTCCGCGAAATTGTCGTGGAAAACCAACAAACTCCCGTCTCGTGTCAGACGCGTTCTTGCACATTCTCTATTTAACCCTCTGTCCACTAAAACACATTTATGTCAGCAAAGAGAGCGTCAGACGACACTGCAGATTCACAGCCAACAAAGAAACAACAAACCATGTCAGCCCCATCCACCTCCAACCTGCTCATCAAGCGTCTCTCCGCGAAGGCTACCATCCCAACAAGAGGCTCAGCTTTCGCTGCGGGATACGATCTCTACAGGTACAACAACCTTACACTCTCTTTAGCTAGTAGAATGAATTGGTGACTGACCTGACGTTGTTGGTGCTGTTGTTTGGTCGTCTCAGTGCTGAAGAAAAAGTCATTCCAGCGCGTGGTAAAGCTTTAATCGACACCCAGCTCTCCCTCGCCATCCCAGTCGGAACATACGGTCGAATCGCACCTCGAAGTGGGCTTGGTTCGTTCTCCCATATAGTTCCTTCTAAGACATTTCGCCAAAACCAATTCTGACCATCGCTTGATTAAAATTAAACAACTTTCTCCAGCCTCAAAGCACTCAATCGCGACTGGAGCAGGGGTCGTTGACTCCGATTACAGAGGCACGCTCTTTGTCTTGCTCTTCAACCACTCAGATGTCGACTTCAAGGTCGTTCAAGGTGACAGGATTGCCCAGATGATTTTGGAGAAAATTGAAACGCCAGAGATTGTAGAGGTTGATGTGAGTGATTGTCCCTTCGATTGACACGCTCTCATATTTGGGAGTTTCTCTTACTGATGGTTGGTCTGGTCTTCTGATCTTGGTAGGACCTCGATGCTACTGTCAGAGGCGAAGGCGGATTCGGATCGACAGGCGGTTTCAACGGTATCGCAACGGCACCAGTCACTGTTGTCGCAAAAGACATCTAGAATTCTTTCAATAAAATATCATGAATTGATTTCTTTTTGATACCTCATCCTGTGTTGTGGTTTGAGTGACGAAAGTTGAGAGTGGGTGGCTATGCGACGAAGGAGCAAATCATGAATCGGTAAATCAAACCGCATAAAGGTATAAAAGATGCTAGTATCAAGGTGATGGTGGATATCAAAGGGATTCCATGAGGAATTCATCGCGTCCAGTGATTTAAACACAAGGTAAAGAAGGAAGCCAATGATGAAAAGATGCACGGGGGCCAGTCGATGAAATGGACATTGAAGAATGATTCTGGTTGAGTATCCAAACCAGAAGGTAAGAATGGATGGGTGTCGTAGAAAACAGTGGACCTGCTTCACGGTATCAAGCTCTTGATCCACCCGTCCAAATCAGCTTGATCCTTCGCCTGCATCGTATAGCAATTGACGTTGGTGAAGATGGTGAATGCAAACTTCCTCCCAAGAAGCAGCTCCACATCGGAGTTCCTCTCAATTCGGACAGATGATGCGTTGGTGGGTATCGAGGGGTTGAGGTGAATAACGTTGATTTCGTTCTACAAGTCAGACCTAACAGTGAGTTCAAATATTCAAGAGGACGAAGAACAGGCGATCTCCTCTCCTCACAGTTTCATTAGAGGAGTCGTAAATATGCAAGAACGGTCGACGGAGCACGATGAATCTTTTGGTCCAAGCGTCGTTAGGAGCATCGGTCTTTATAAAAAAAAGAAGGTGATCATATTTTCAGTTATGTTACTATGGTAATTCAAGAGGAATGACTCACTAAGATGTTTACAAAGCCTCTTTTGGACACATGAGAGACTCTCTTGAGTAGCTTTACATGCGGCTCTAACTTTGGCGAGAGGTCTGGCAGATTGAACTCAGCTGCTAGTTTCTTGAGGTCCGGAAGAGAATCAATCTGCGAGAGGGGCTGTTTCAAAATGAACTTCAGCTTCCAGCTCGAAGCTAGATCAACATGCGGTAAGACTCACTTTCTCTTTATCAGACACAACTCCAATCCAAGTGTCCACCACTTTTCTAGTTATCGCTTCTTCTGCTTCAGTGGTCAGGGTCGAGTTTGTTGTGGGGGTAGACGCGACAGCAAGGATGGCCTCAACCGCCTGAACATCGGCCGCACGGTGTTCAATGGCAATCAGCGAGGACCGATCATCGATCAATCTTATCGTCCGAGGTTGCCAGTCATCCAATAGCTCTTCTCCTTTCACATACAGCCCGGAGGTATCCAATCGCCACAGGTCTCTGACGTTCTTTGACAACGCCGGCGTGAGTCGTAGGGAGAACATGGCGGTGATCTTCTGTATCAGTCGAGATGTTCCGAAAAATCCCAACGACATCCTTCCTGGTCCACTGGCTGTTCGACCTAGCGTTTTTAAAGCAAAGTCAAACGTGAAGACAGCGGGTTTCCCACACTTTTCGTCTAGTTCAACCCAGAAGGTCACTTTGACTAAAGAACAATGACCGGACGGTGTAGGGAGGTTGAGATATGGCGAGTCATGAGAAGAAGAGTCCCAAAATCCATTGGCCTCCAAAGTGCTGGTACCGTCCATGGAGAAGTGGGGTAGAGTCGATGTGAGCTTCAGCGTAGTGTTGTCTTTTTGATGAGCTTGGATTATTGCGCCTCTGGAGTCCATGAGTCTAACAGATCCAAAATCGACTCTGGAGATGCGACGCCATGAGAGAGCTTGACCAGAGTTGTGAGTGAGACTAAGGATTACCTTCCGTTGGAGACCTTGACGGATGTGGACAGTTCCTGAATCTTCGAACCCAGTACTGAGTACTGCGCAAGGAACATATTGGCCTGCGGCATTGAGTTCGCAGATGGTAAGGTGAGCCGACACGTCGTGTTCCTCTCCTGACACAAATTCGCTCTCCGATCGTCTCATCCTAGCAACTTCATCTTCACTAGGTTTCGATGTAAGTGGACTGCTGGAGCTTGTTCCATCGCTGGGTGTCCGTTCTCTTTGATGGTCCGAATGAGCTACGTTTTGGATGTACCGCGGTTTGACCTGAGCAAAGAACTCGACTTCGGCGTACGAAGTTTGAAGATGATAGAGTACTTCTGGTGAGACCATAAGATTCATTTTTCGACGAAGATTGAGGCCGGATAGCGATACCTTATCGAGGTCGACCGTGTTGGACGGGAAGACGTCCTCGTTGAGAATAGAACTACCTGCGAACTTGGAAAGTCGGATTTGAGCATGGACTGAGGAGAAGTCGAGAGAAGATAGACCCTTGACATGGTCTATGACTATGCTAAATGTAAGTTTGGATCCAAGTGCGAGCGCTGAGGGAAGATGCACCGAGTTGAAGCGAGCTGATCGAGGTGAGCAACCAGGGGGGTCAGAGGATACTGGGGGTGAAGACGCGACTGTGATGTCGATGTGGCAACTTCCGATTGCTTCAGTAGTGTATCTGCAGTAGATAGGGATTATGTTGTTCGAAGAGATACCACGCGACAGCGGCGCCAGTGACACTTTAGACAAGCCGACGAAGGAGAAGGAAGGTGCTGGTATTGAATAGAATGGCGCATCCGAAGAGTAGTGCATCAAGTACTCACTGGAATATATTAATAAGGTCAGTTGAAATATTTGGCTAAGGGATAGCACGTTTACTTACGGGCGATCGGCAAACTTAGCAAGATTCCTCTGTTTTGCGAGTTGCTGTTCGAACTTGTCCATAGTCCAAAGGTACAGACTGTTGTGTTTGCTATCAAGGACTTTGATACCAACACTACATGTGCTGATCGAGTTGCCAGATGAAGGGACAGCCTCATCGAACTCCGTCAATCCAACAATTTTGTCTAGCACTGACATGGGAGTTGAGTGAGGCTCGAGAATGATGAAGTTGTATGTGACTGAGAGAAATAACCATTTATCTTTATCAGTTCACCTATAGTAACGGCAAAGAGAACGAAATGTTTACCGTTTTGACCTAAAGACTTTGCAATCACATTAGCTTCCTTTAGCTTGGCGGCGTTCGACAGGATGCGTTCTGCCATTGTGAGTCGAGCGAGAGTCTTCCATTTGGAGATGACCCTCGTGAGGCTACGTATTTCGTTAGCAGAGTACAACTCTGGTTCGATAAAAGGCGTTTCATCTTCACTTCCATTCGCAGCTCTCGCTTGAAGCAGCCGTCTCATCTCCGTCGAAAACATTCGCATTGACTTCTCTAGGTGAGCCTTTTCTAAGCTTCGATCTACTCCAGAGTCGGAAACAGAAGTTGAGAGCTGATTACCATATCGATTTTTTTGCGGTGAATAGTCATGAACCGCTGCGTTGACACCGTCAATGAGAGGAGAAGGCTTCAGAGTTTCCATCGCGTCGGATGCGCTTAAAGGTGAACCCCAGGGATTTGCTGAAGTTGATGCTATGACTGATGTGTCGTCGGTGATGTAAGAGGTGCTGGTGGAGAGATGACGGGGATTAACTCCATTTTCGCTCCAGAGATCATCGCTCACACTCAAGCGACTATCCGGTCGCCCTTTTCGGAGTGTACGGACGCGTTGAATCTGGAATAACATGTAAAACAGCATTAGTATTGAATATGACGAAGAAACAGTCGAGAGCGAACTCACGTGATCGAAGACTTTGTCAAGGTCTTCATCCTTCATCTTGTCAAACCCAGGTTCACCATTCAGCCTCGCTAAAGCCAGTTCTCTTTTAGCATATGTCCAATCCATCATTTCATCATTTCCATTGGTCGAAGATGGGGAATCAGGGCGCATTGATGGCGAACCATTTGGACTACCAGCTTCTCCCGCCAGATCCATGGTGCTGGCGCTGACGCTGATGTTCAGCGCTGATTTAGTTCGATCTCTGGCCTTTCTTACCTCTTCAGGATTGTTGAATCGGAAGACGTGGTAGTCTCCGAGAATGAGACGGTATCCGGATTTAAGAGTCTGAGGTTGCCCAGGTGGTAGTTTTCGTCCATTGACCAGTGTCATTGACTCAGGTAGAGCTTCCACCGTGACTTTTCCGTCCTCGTTATTGAAAATAGCATGCTCTTCTAAGATTTCAGATCCAGAGAGGCGGATAGCCACAGGCTTGGAACCTTCGATGTTACCGACAACAGTCTTCCCTAGCTTAAGCTGATAGACGAGACATTCGCTCATCAAGGGATCTTCGTTCTAGAGAGGGAAATATTCAATAACTGTCACAAAACACTTGAAGATGAAGGAAACTAACTCACCAAATTAACCAAATGAGGCATTTTCTTCGGGGTGTGCACACCAACACCACCTTTATCTACGGTGATACCGAGCTCTTCGAGAGCAGCTTCACGTTCTACTCTAGCTTGTTCAGTTTTCTGAAGTTTTTCTTCCCATGTCTCATTCAGACTCTTCATGATCTTTTCCGACTCGTGAAGTTGTTCCTGGATCTCAGCCTTCGACACTGTCTTCACCTCGCCTTCCTTGGTTTTGAAGGTCACCATCTGTTTCTCAGGGCTGAATGGAGAAATAAGTTGATTAAATTGAGCGCAGATCTGTACAAAAAGTATCAACGAAATACTCACGGAATTGTAGCATCGAAGAACGATTCCGCTTGATCGCTGTTCGCGCCAGAGGCTCTGCTTCGCAACATCTCTAACTCTTCCCTCAGCTCTCTGATCATCTTAGCGTTAGGATCTTCATTCACTACAGCTCTAGTCTTGATTTTCTTGGTCTGGTCAGCATACCTAAGCTAGAAAGCGACGAAATAAGAGTTAGATCAAAGTTTCAAGAAATATAGGAAAACTGCTCACAGTGCTCAGCGTTTCATCGTAGGAGGCTGAACAAGGAGCAATTGCTGCTATCATGGCAGTTTGAGAGTTACCTAATATGAAGGAACAGTTAGCAAAGAAGCTTTACGCGGGGATTTCACATCAGGCCGTTGAACTTACCTCCCAGACAGTCCTTCAACAGCCACGTAAGAACCGAATCTCGATATGGAATATGCTCTTGATTCTTCTTAACCTTTCCTTTGGAAAGATCACCACTGGCTGCGGCTAGTGCTGCAATAACTTTTCCCAAAGTTGTAAGAGACTTGTTGATGTTGGCACCTTCTTTGAGACGAGCTCCGGTTGCACCTGTCGAGTTCGCTCTCTCTGAGCCAGCAAGATCAACCAACCTTTCATGGAATTACAAAAGAAATCAATAAATCCTTCACTTTCTTTATGGTGGAGCCTCGGCAGAAGCTGCCTACTCACGAGATTCTGGAGACCTTTTCCGCAATCATATCCGTCATGCCGTCATGAGTCTTCTGAGTTAAGATCAAGGTGAACACGGCATGAGATCGACTTGATGTTTCATTCATCTGCGTTGCTGCAACAGTTCGCGCCTTGTTGCCTTCGTCTTGGAGATACACGAGCTCATCGTAACTCTTAACGACAAGCTTGGAGAGATCTTCGACGTAAGGTCCGAGGGAAGGGTGCTCTCGAACTTTGAGGTTGCCTTTGTTCTTCGGATTTAGCAAGTCTCGGACTTTTTCGTTGTAGATCTGGAGAGGTGGAAGCTTGGTCGGTCGAAGAGATGTTCAAAGTAGGAATTGAGAAGCGCACCTCAATGTAAGAAACTGTTTGAAATGAACAGCCGTCAGTGTCTCGTTCTATTTAGAGCAACCATTCCTGAGCGTACCTTCGACAGAATATGAATAGCTTTTATTTGAGAAGGTTTCTTCCACCATCGCATTCGCTCTGCGAAACAGTTCTAAGCATACCAGCGGAATGATTCCTTTTTCCTCTCCATCTACAATACATGAAGCGGTCGTCAGAAACGGGTGAATAATGAAGAATGAATCCGATGCGACTAACATCCCATCATTGAATATGACTGACGGCGAAAGTGAGCAAAAGCAGTTATCAGCGACAATGTGTGACTGGAGAAATGACAAGTAGAGAACAACCTTTCCAGCTAGGGAAACAGCCCAAGAGAAGCAGAGTCAGTTCAAAGTAAGAGAAAGAGGACTTCCAATACAAGCACGTAGAGCCTTACATCCAGTCTGACCATCTGAGAGAGTCGAGCGCGGATGCGGATAGAGGTCAGCCAGGTCCTCTTTACTTAGCGATGTTGAATGAGGAACTCACAAGCAAAAATACAAGTATTGAACCTATAGCAAGTCCGAATGTACATCAACAAACCTACATACCAACAAAAATCCATTTGAAACAGCTACTCACCCTTGAAAGGAATGGTCGAGCATCCCAACACCCAGATCTCTATACAACGTCTCCTGACTAGCGTAATCTGAGTCTGTCTTGTTTCCTGCTGACCAATATGAGTGATCGAATCTGTACCACCTCAGAAGCTATTCAGCTCTAGATACACGAGGGAATGAGGACGAATACTGCACGTACGCAAATGTCATAGGCTTTTTGTCCGTCGCTCGATTGTTCTTTCCGGCATCGTCAACTGAGGATGGGGGCGGTTCTATCGTAGTTGAATCCCCTGACATCTAGTGGGGGAAAAACAAAATAATTAACACAGAAGGGGCGAATAAACTAAGAGGTCCGAGCTGATGATCCTCCTCAATCGCAACTGAGCTCAGAAAACGGCGAGCTATTTACCGAAATGATACAGGAATCTCCCCTTTGCTTCTCTTTTGAGTTCATGGGACGACATCGTACCACGACCTTGATGTTCCCACCCACAGAGGGTGGATCCCCTGCCATGCCTCAAATCCCCAGCCCTAGCTTCTAATCTACCAAGTTTCAACAGTCTAGTAGTTCTTGTTATTGTTTGGGTATTAAGTTTCAGTGGGGGAGAGGAGAAAGTGCCAAATTCGAGTTAAATGCTGTTGCATGCTCCCTCGCTGTATGGCTGCAGCGGCCTGCCAGTACTCTGCTAGCCGCCACTTCATCACTCAAAACTAATGACTTGCTTCATCAAAGGACGCCGAAAGATGGATGGATAGTAGAGCTGAGGTTGGAGAAATCCAACGTCGAGGTAGTGTTCCACCATAAAACACCTTTCGATCCTGAAGGGGACGGGGCGGCTGCAGCAACAGCCTTCTCATCATTTCTCTTTGTCTGGCTCTCCCAAGCCAAAGCTGCATCTTCAAACAACTCACATTTCTTTGATAATCAAGAAATGTAAGAAAATTATCAAGGAATAAAATCCAAGATTGCTGAAACAAGCACTAAGATCATGAAACGTGGTCAATTTTCCCTCCCGGTCCCTGCAACGCTTGTTTTCGAATTTAGACACCTCGTCTGTTTCTCTCCCAAGCTTTTCCCCTCAGACTCCAACTCATTAGCTGTTGTTTTCTCCCACAGGCTAGTCCACTCCCTCTTCATCTCATACTTACCGACGCAGGCTCGTCATTCCATTCGTTCATCAGATCAGCAGGACTGCCCACCCTCCTCTTTCATTTCAGCCAGTCCCACCAACACCCTCTTCCTTCCGTCATCGAAATGACCTTGCCTAACCACGTCTTCGCTCCCTGGGGTCGACTCGTCGCCATCACTGCTTCCATCTACTTGCTCTGGTCAGCATTGTGGGCAATCGCATACAGAAAGTTCGCTTGGGATATGATTGGATCCACTCAGATGGTTGTCGGAGAAGGAATAGTGTAAGTTGCTTCACTAGCGCTGTTTTCTTCATTTGAGGTGTTATTTGCAGAGGTGATGATGCTGGTTATGCTTCTGTTCGTATTATGATGTGAAATAGCCCCCCGCCTCAAGACAAGTTTTTCCTCATGATCATCATCAATGCACCAATTGTTCAGATTTTGCAGTTGATTTCTGCTACATTGGTCCTTTTGGTTGAGATTCCCTTGACACATGTAAGTCAGATCATCGACTTGTGCTTCATCTTGAAGCTGGAATTGCACTCAGGAAAACTCTTAACACACCATAGATTGAAGGTTCAGCTATCCACCGGTCAGTTCTCCTCAAAGTGATTGGCTACCCAATTGTTTCCTTCTTGGCTGTCCTCACCTATCAGGTAAAGGGTCTCCTTAATCATCTCCGATAAAACTTTTACTTTTACTAATAGAAGAAACCATCTGTGAAAATCAAGGGACTCAACGCAGCTCTGTACTTCCTCGTCAGCACCGCTCTCTACGCAACCGCTCTCCATCGCAATGAGTCTGTCATCGAAGGGGACGCTGAAACTTCTTCAGGACGCGGTCACAGAAGCACAGATGATACCAAACTCAACGGAAATTTCTATAAGCTTGGTGAGGGAGCTGTGTAGGAGCTGTTGCTGCGTTGAAAGATGCCGGACGGTGTTTCTCCATCGTCTGCGAAGAGTGATCCGGTGTTGGTGGAAGAAAGATATTTCTCGCCTCTCTCCCTATCTCTCTCTCTCTCTTTCTTTCTTCTTCTGCTATGGCATTATTTGATGAGAAATTATCTTTCTTGATATCGATATAGATCTTATCATCCATTATCAGTATTGTGATCCAGCGCGAGCAAGGTACACAGACCGACCTCGTTAGCGAAAGCGACTTGGCAACCCCCCCTTGCCAATAAGATCATTCCTACTTTCTTAAGGCCAACTCTCTGGTCTTCCTCCCACCCATATCTTTCTTTTTATTCGCCTCTCCTTTGAGGAAACCACAGGTAGACAATTCCGTGCTGCGGTCTGCGGTGGTCCCGAAGATGCAGATCGATTACTGCGCACAAAGATGAGGTACCTCGGTGAGACCCTTACTTCCCTTTTTCTCCATTCAACTCCTAACCACATCTTGCCCACGAAAAGGTTAATGCACGTTGTAGCTGCAGAGTTGGATGGAACCAAAAATGGTTCAGATAGCGGCAACTTACAGGAGGGCAGATCGGTATCCTCAGGCAGGCTGTTTTCAGGTGAGATAACAGCTTTTCTTCCAATGACAGCTGTTTAATTAGATATCACTGACACACGCTCTCTTCTCTTCACATGGTCTCTTTCTGACTCATTAACGTAGGATAGTAGATACCAGTATCATTAGTTCCCATGGATTTTATATAGGTGAGTCAAACGAACTCATGCTTTCCCCAACAGCGCTGACATGCCTCCTCATTGCAGTACTACTTTCTTTGAAAAGCTGTTGTTTTGAACACAATTATCGACTAGTCTTCCTTCGCTGGAGAAAGTCTGTCTGATAATTTTTACGAGGTTCCTCTGCCTGCTCCGAGAGTCGACACCGACCTCTGTTGGTCCCCTCCTTTCTGACAAGCTCTCCCGCACCGACCTGGACCTCACTCACCGTGTTTATTAAAACGTGCAAACAGGTCAGCCTACCAGCTACACCCACCCACTCTATCGCCTTTGCGTCCCAAAGTACCGTCAATCACCTCCCCATCATCGATCCCGCTCCCTTAGGGCCAAAGCGACTGACGGCGGCTGTAATTCCGTTCTGCAGCTACAGGAAGAGGCCTGAGTTGTTGTCCAAATGCGTCCGATGTGTCCGCTCTCCCCGGCGTAATGAAAACAATTCAGCAGAGCCTCCCCGTCCGTGGCGGCTGCCCCTCGCGGTCTGGACTTTGCCTCCCGCCGACGCCAGGTCGACCACTGGATTCGACCGTTGGTGCCGTCGACAACTCTACTCGCGCTTGAAACCGTCATTCTGCATGCCTTGTACAAGATGGTCGGGTTGGTCGCAGGCGGCAGCAGATGCCACTCCTGGTGCTCCTCGCGATGGACCTCCCGCTGGCTCCCGTCCCTGAGCTTCGACGACTCACCACCACAGGCCACCGGTTCGACCGAATGCAGGCTTCCTGCGTTGCCCTCAAACGTGGTCCTCAGAAATGGTATAAAAGGCTGCAATCTTTTCCAGGTCTTTCTC